>MU385938.1:0-132376 GCA_022497145.1 Rostrohypoxylon terebratum | reverse complement strand
GGTGAGATATAAAGGAAAAAGGCGGTGTTTTTCAACGCGTTCGTGTCGCGATTTTGAAGTGGATCGCACCTGGTATGTGCGCATACTGGTATGTTAGCTTACTTCGTATTGTTTCGGACCGAGGAACCATGTAGTTACAGTATCGTCGGTGCCCCTGGCTATGAAAGTGTTCGATCCGTTCAAAGCCGCCCACATATTCTTCGCCCAATCGTCGGACCGGGGTATGATAGACACATACATAAAAAGGCTGTCATTTGCTGATCCTGTGTTGTTCTTTACGAATATGATACCGTTGCCTTGGGCTGCGAAGTAGTCGTTGTACAATGCATAGCAAGCAGAGATGTTCAATGCCTCCCATCCAACACCCATGACCTTATCTTGCATATCCTGAATAATGCTCGTGTAGTTGCGGTCGGGCGGGTTTACCTTGCTCTTATCCCACCCGTAGTCTCCTCTTCGGTTATTTTCGGCCGTGGTGAGGTTCCAGGAACTTCCGTTGACAAAGGAATCTTTTACTACCGCTATCGTGTAATCATTTGATGCGAGGGACTGAAACACGGCAGAATTATACCTGCCGAGTTTTAAGGTTAGCCCGGATAGGTCAATAAATAGGTACTTAAAGAGACTAAACACTTTATAATAATCCCGATCCAAGCTGGTATGGAGGGTCAACTTACATTAGGTGAATGGGGATAGAGCTCAGACCCAGCAGAGCCCACCCGGCTCGCCTCCAATTACTAACATATCGGAGGTTTCGTAAACTTGGCACACCAATATCCAGCCACCGACCCTCTGAATGATTGGGGTTCTGCCTATGAGCTTCAGCCTCGTGGGCACGATCGATATCTCGTCGAGTAGGAGCGGCTTGTAGTTGCATACAGTAATTCGACGCCGACAGCATGCCAGTTGCAAGTACGTTGATCAAGAGATGGAACCATTGATCGAGAGTCTTGACCTTGTTGCAGTCGCCTTCGTACATGGTTCCCACACCATTCTGGCTCTTGTAATGGACAGTTCCAAAGATCGTAAAGCCAAGATTCGCCGCAAATATGAGACTTATGAGGAGGATCTGTAACAAAAGGGCACGGCTCCTCCGCGAGAAGTATATACGCTTGCTATTGTTCTCGTCGTCTTTGATCTGAGGGAAATATTGGGAGAGAGCGTTCTTCTTCGCAAATTGACTAGCACGAAAGTTCTCCTCTCCTATCGGCCGTTCGCTACCTTCGCTATCAGGATTGTTTGATCCTTCGGGCAAGGAACTGAGGTCGGCGGTTTCACCAGATACTACGGGTTCGTCCCTAGATTGCCTTACATTTTGGGCAAGACTTCTCCTATCAGCTTTTAGACTCGGGGTGAGTAAGCTGGGACGACTTACTTAGTTTCTGTTGGGGACTCGTCTGTCATTGTCCCCAATCCAAATTCCTCTTCGGGGCCTGCGTTTGAAAATAAGAGGGATAATAAAACCGCACATTATTTCATCTAACCTGCACAATAGTGAAATGAAGAGAGGTCGTTGTATACGATATCCGCATGGTAACATAGGAAGTAATACATCATAAATGATCTTACCTAATTCTAAGTAGCAGATGACTGGCTACAGACAGGACGTGTCATGTTTCACAATTATGTGGTACCAATATCAATTTAATTGTATATTTCCCCGTTTAAGTACGCCGCCGCAATTCTAGAGCTTGCGTTCTTCAGCGCGTATGGAGGTCTGTTAGCAAAATGAATAGACGCTGCACCCGATCGACGTCTAGGTATATATGGGTCATCAGTCCGAGCCTCGTGAAGAATACTTCCGTCTATCAAGAGACAATTCGCTGCCAGACTGACCAAGTTAGAGACATAGATAAAGTTGATTTTATTGTTAGTACGGCCGCGGTCAGGGGTGAGCCAGAAGAACTAGACATGCGTTTGGTATTACTTAGATCCTAGTTAGATCATAGGCTTCGATGATACTGTTCCGGGTTTCCGGTATTAGGAATAAGGGGCTTGGATTGATACTCTAGAAAAGACAGCAATAATGAATTGTGTGCCACTGCTAATAATGAGCCCTGATCTCTTCGACTTTGTAATATATTGGTTGGTTGGTGTTAGTAGTTACACCTGATCTTGTGATCTTGGTCTATATTGATTACCTAAGCTATATGGCGCGGAATAGGAGAAAACTAATTCCGAAATCACGTGGACCCCCAGCTGGGCTCCCCTCCGAAGAATACTCGTTTCCCGTGGTCAATCTTTGAGTACATAAGGACTACACAACTCGAAAATACATCCTGAGATGCGTACACAAATTACCAAAGACTAAATGTACATAGCATATAAAGGAGAGTTTTCCGAAGTTTCGCTAGGTAGAGCATCGCCCACTGCCATCAGTTCAAGATCCAAACACAGAGTTGTTACAATTTCTCTTTCTGAGTGAAAATGAATGTATTCTTGATCATAAATCAATGAAAATAGAATATAGTGTTTAAAGGTTCATTAATTACGATGCCCTTGGTTCTTTGATGCCTGAAATCGTCTGAATTAATGATTGAGAGTGCGACCTGCGATAATTTTTTCCCATTGAGATTCAATAAGAGAGAACGATAATGATATATCAACAGCTCTCTCTAGATGCGCTCTACGTCCTACAGAAGGTGAATTAATTATGCGTCAGTATCACAATAGAGTTATTGTCAACTAGGTACCTACCTCCATAGGCTTGCAGTTTCAATACAACCCCTTCATAACAGCAGTCTATATAAGTAGATTAGGAATCGCTGTAAAGACTGTGAAGAGCCTCTTTACAATGTTACAACTACAAACTGGATGCCTGATCCTAAACACGAATCTGTAAAGACAAACTTTGGGATTAACACAACGAATTTTTTTCCCCTACAGAAAGCATTTAGTTACCTACAAATCAGTACATACAGTTGGATAAATATTGCTGAGACTGCGCCCGACGAGAGATTCACAAGTCACTAGATCTTTCGCTACTTGAGATCTATTCTTTTTAGAAAATCATTATACCCCAGCCCTGGAGGCACCTATCTCCTCACTGTACTGTCAGTTACGTCCCTTAGAGTGGTCGCTCCTAGCATAATGCTACTGACCTACTGACAGCTGACCACCCCCTCACAATCTGTGTGCATGAATTGGAAGTCGCGTGTGGGACGAAAGGCCCCAATGCTGCCTAGTACCTAATAAGCATCCATATGGATACAACTCAGACCACTTGCTTGGAAATTGCGGCCAGAACAGCTAACATCGGACTCTCCCCGCAACGATAGAAGGTCTGGAGGCGTCTTCCCCACCCTTCAAGGAGTCCCTATGACGAAATGAAAGATTCCACATCAGTTACAATAACCGAAGACTACCTAATTCATCTCAAGCTACTGTAAAGGTACAGATAAAATACAGATAAGGCATGTAACAGGTGGCAGGGGACCCAAGTTTGTTCTCAGCGTGCAACTAGCACTCGTCCTCAACTAACCTACATGGATCATTCTGAACCTTACGCTTAGTTAGTTACTGGTACTGTGGGTACTCATCCCATGAGCTTCAGTGTGATCTAGTGATCTAGTGTGATCAGACCCCCAGAGGCTCCTCTGCGGCTACAGAATAGATCGCTGTTTAGGGTCGGCAGTGGGTAGATCCAGATCTCTGTATAAGTGACCTTGACCTTGCATAGATCTCAGCAGCTTAGTCCTACCCTGGTCGCCTTCCTTTCCCTCCCCAGAGTCTCAAGAATTTGACTGAATATATTCTTGTCACAAACCAGCTAACAGGCGACCAACTTCAAAACCAAATAGTGGGTGCCTACCTTAACCAATCACGGCTAATGTTCGGGCTGATGTGTTGGGATCAAAACACATCAAAACACATCAACTGAGCCCTGATGTGTTTAGGAAGGATCACATCACAACACATCACGATGGTTTCAACGCCTAGGGACAGGAGGGATATTTCTTATATAAAACATAGCATACTTCATGTATCTAGTCACTCACTTAGCTCACCAGCTATCAATCTAAGTCTATTACTTCAAAACATATCGAACTAATAGAAAGAGGACTCCAAGCCTCTTTTACGAACAGACTACCTTTTGATCTGATCTCTACGAGTACTGCTAACAAACAAGGAAAACCACGAATTGCCCCGTATACCTAAGTAATTAGGTATAGGTTCGTAACAATTCTTTGTATTTTGTCTGAAGATATTGGCTGTCGCTCACCTACCCATAGAATTTATCAACAAAATGACTTAATATTTATATCTCTGTAGCGTGATTGTTAGAACTGAAGGTATGATATAACTTGGAAATTCTCCTTGGTCGCCCTCTGAAACTCTTTACTCGTTGCATTGGGAAGCTAATAGAGTCGTCGATTCTATAGTCAAATTCGTTGTTTCCGTAATAGGTATACTGGCAGGTGAAAATTTTTTAATCTTCATGCACAGAAGGAAGGTATTAGAAAGTAGGTTGTAGCCCATTCCACTTCTATTAACTAAAGGTGGAACTAACACTCGCTATTGGTGTTTAGGGGGGAGTACCTACATCTAGATTGAACATATTGGTCATCCCAACTTCCGTACCTTCTCCCCTTTCCTAGTACTGCCTCCTCCATGTCACCGGGCATAGCATTTCTTCATCCCATACGCTGTTGTCCCTCAGTAATGAAGCATGAGTTCCTTCCCTGACAGGTAGAAGCTTGAATCACCTAGGCTTTGCCTTTTGCTAACACACTTTTTAAATACAGCTCCCGACCGAGGACCATTAACTCTTCCTTTTACCACACACAAATTTACAACATTTCCCCCAAGTATTCCTTTCCATTCTCACAACTTATTCTTCTAGTATGCAATAGACAAGAGAACATTCTTAGAAGAAACACCTTTTAACACTAAGCTTCCCCCACACCACATCGTCTCTGTCCTCCAAGGTAACAACTCAACTCTGCAGAGACATTTTACCAAGCATCACTACCCATCATCTTTATCTCGCACGCTTCATCACTCCTTCAAGTATCTCAGCTTGTTAACATAGCTTGTTATCACCTGCTTCCCTAGCTAGTTGTTGACTCCAGCATCATACAAAGCATCAATAACACCCTCTCAAAGCACTTCATCAAGTCACGATGTGCTTCACTGAGTTTCTCGGCTACACCTGTGGCCACACCTCTGTGCCGGTGAAGCGACCTTGCCCTATGACCACACAAAGCCACGTGAACCCGGTGTGTCCCTCACCCGCTTGTCGGCCTCTGTTGGCACTCACCATGTGCCCTTCGTGCGCTCGCATTGTGCACGGTCGCTGGGTCGACATCGTTGTCCATGAACATGAGTTCATGCACGTCCGCGGAGCTTGCAGCTGCCCTGTCCGCTTTCCTTACAGCCAGCAGCCACGTGTGGTCTCTCACCAAGCCGACTACAACAATGATGTGGAAGGCATGGATCGCGAGGCCTTCATCGCACACTTCCGCAGCCAATCCACAGCCAATGAGTCAGATGGCTCAGGTTCGTCTTCGCTAACCATCGTTCCTGCACGGAAGGATGACCAGCAGACACCATCCAATACTAGCGATTCTTTCCATTTCTCTCCGGCAGCAGCGGAGTTTACCCCCTCTGAACCGGCACACCCCTATGGCCCCCTCACCCCCATGATGGTGAGCGAGCTCTTCGACATCCCTCCTGAATTCAACTTTGGCTTGAATAGCCAGTATCATCACACGGACTCCAACCCCACGGGTTCTCCCGTGAACGTTGAGCCTTACGGCTACGACAGCCCCGAAAATGGCAACAACGATGCCCAGAGCGCCGATAAAGGAAAGGGCAAAGAGATTGCCACGGGGCAAGAGTCCCTCGATCGTGGTTACCTCGCCGACCACCAAGATGGTGATGCCTCCCAGACATCGCTGTACCCTCGCAGTGCTTCTGTTGCCACTTCAGCGACGATGGCCACATCGTCACTCAATAACTCGAACCTTCCTCCTATGATAGAGCCGAGAGAAGGCCCCAACCACACGCCCGAATTCGCCACCCGCATGATGAGCCAGTACGGCGCAGAGTGGCTAACCGAGCACCGCCAGCGACACGAAAGCGGCGAGTGCGATTGTCGCTGCTCCTTCGCCAGGTACCACGGCCAATACATGCACATGTTAGCCGAGCAAACCCAAGAAGACGTCACCCCCGAGGAGATGAATCACGATTTTGCCGATTTCTCCTTCTCTTACGAGTTCGCTGAGCAGCAGCAGGAACAGCAACAGCAGCAACAAGAACAATTCGACAACGCCTTCAGCGTTGACGTTTCCCAGCGCTTCGACGAAATGTCCTATGGAACACCCGGCTTCCACAGCGACGGCTATGTCCTCGCACCTACCAACTCCCCTACTGAGGCGGCCGTTCTGAACTATGCACCTTTCGCTGGCGACTTTAGCGAGGAGCTGTCAAGAGCCATGAACGAGTACTTTAACCCAGACTTACCCGTCGTGCCCACTGTGCCCTCGTCACCCTTCCCAGCTGTGCCAGCACCCACCGTTACCCCATACGACGCCAACATGTGGAAGTGGGATGAGCTAACCCTCGACCCTAATGCCTTCGGTCAGCCCGCGCGCTGGGCCTGTGCACCACCCCCTGAGTATGGGTTCTCATACGACAACTTCGGAGGTAGCTCGATGCAGAACCCTCGTCCAGTCGATATGCACGTCATCGCCTACGAGGTAGACCAGATCCCCATCGCGGGATTGCCCATCGGTGCCGGTCCTGAGGGAGACAGCCACATGCCTCCTTTCGAGGAGTGTGAGCTCTTTTATCCTAAGCTCCGTCCCGACCAACGGGGCGCCACCTTCTAAGAAGGGCACCTCCAAAGGGTATTCACGCCATATCCATACATGGCGACATTTTGGGCTGGCGAAACGGCATGGACAAGCCGATCTTACCAAAAAATGGTTTGAAAATAAGAAAAAAAGGGGACATAACATGCAGTAATCTAGAGCAGCACTTGCTAACGATGACATATGACGATAATGAAGACACGAGCAAATGCGACCACGGAAAAGAATAAAAAGGACATAGAAAAAAAATGATTCTCACGTATTTGCAAGTTTCGTCATATTTACGAAGGCGCCGCGGCGCCTCGATGCATTACCTTAGGTGCGTTACCCCTTAACAACGACTATCATACATGAAATGCTGATGAAAGTGAATTCTAAGGTTCGCACCGAGCAACTCCCTTTTTTGGACTTTAGCCTCCATTTCCAACTATCACCTATCGACCTCTCCTACATTCACAAAAAAGTTAGTATTTATTCTTGTTCTTCTCACGCTTGAAACATGTTTTAACTTACCGAACACCAGATCCATTGTACCGATAACCGCCACCGCATCCGCAAGTAAATGTCCCCTGGAAACATGGTCGAAACCACCTAAGTGGGCAAATCCGGGGGCACGGATCGAACAGCGATACGGCCTTTCACTTCCATCACTGACTAAGTACACACCCATTTCTCCCTTTGGTGCTTCGATCGCGGAGTACGTCTCGCCAGGAGGAACGGAGTAACCCTTGGTGTACAAGAGGAAGTGGTGGATCAAGGCCTCCATATTTTCTTTCATCGCTGCTCTGGGAGGGGGGGACACTTTGTAATCCTCAACTCGGACAGGACCAGCTGGCATCTTGTTAAGGCATTGGTGGATGATTCGGAGAGACTGGCGGAATTCTTCCATTCGGCACAAGTATCGGTCGTAGCAGTCACCCCGGATTCCCACGGGGACATCAAACTCAACCTGATCGTATGCGTCATATGGCTGACTCTTACGAATATCCCAAGGAACACCCGATCCTCTTAACATAACACCGGTGAACGACAAGTTAAGAGCATCTTCAGCTGAAACAACGCCAATACCTCTCAATCGTTGATGCCAGATACGGTTGTCTGTCAACATCTCTTCAGTTTCATCAATTCGGTCGCCGAACTGAGTGGCCCATTGATAGATATCATCAAGAAGACCTAGGGGGATATCCTGATGGACACCACCAGGTCTGACGTAGGCTGAATGGAGACGGGCACCAGACACACGTTCATAAAATTCCTGTAAAAGAGGATCATGTTAGCTTTAGCCTTTGCATTTCACAGAAAATCATGCATAAATTCCATAGATAACCACAGATAACCATAGCTATAATCTCTGCTTTCAATCGATGCTTTCCACTTACCATTAACTTCTCTCGTTCCTCGAAACCCCACAAGAAAGGTGTCAGAGCACCGACGTCCATGGCGTGTGATAGCACGGACATGAGGTGGTTAAGAATTCGCGTGATCTCCCCGAACATAGTTCGAATCCACTTAGCCCTCTCGGGGATCTCGATGTTCAGTAGCTTCTCGACGGCGAGCGAGTAGCATTGCTCGTTCGTCATCATGGAGACGTAGTCTAGTCGGTCGAAGTACGGTAAAGCTTGCAGATACGTCTTGTACTCGATCAGCTTCTCGGTGCCTCTGTGTAGTAGACCGACGTGGGGGTCGGCTCGAAGGATCTCCTCTCCGTTCAGTTCGAGAATCAGCCGCAGCACGCCGTGGGCGGCGGGGTGCTGGGGCCCGAAGTTGACTGTGTAGTGGCGCATCTTGCGCTGGGTGACGTCGGGCTCACGCTCGGCCTCGGTTCGCGGTATGCCTTGGATGGTGTTTGGGTCGATGGGGCGGAGGATTGTGGGTTGGTATTCGGGGACGTCGGCTTTGCGCAGAGCGGACTGGGAAAATGCGCGTATGGCTGATATGGATGGCATCGCGGGCTTTGCGAGCTGCAGACGCCTGGCGCCGCAGCCGGCAATGCGATATAGCGACGCCATAATCCGTTGTGGTCAGTCCAATTTGGGAATTGGGGTCTGGGAGAAACGGATTGGTAGAGTGGCGATTGACGGAGTTTCGAGGTTGAGGTTGAGGTTGAGGTTTCTAAGGTTAAGTTATCGATGATACCGGGCCTAGCCAAGTACGGGTATGGGTACGGGTATGGGTACGTACATACTACATATATCTCATGGCGGCACCTTACAATTAATGTCCTCGTCATTGGATCGCTGCGTTATTTTTCCGCCCCACCTAGATTCGATACGAATCCCTGCACATCATACCTAATAGTTAAGCTTGTACCCCCACTTAACTAGTACGTACTTGGATACTTCTATTGGGGATGCAATCTCATGAAGTCATCACCTTCACAATCTTTGTTTGACCCTATTCTTACATCACACTATCACTATCAAGTCGACCTGCGTGGTTCACTTTCATATCTCTGCACGTAGCGCTAACATCGATATCTGGTCAACAATATTATTTCTATCTCCAGTCTATGGCTGTTGGACATAGAACATGGACAAATTAACTTATAATCAGACATGTAGAGGTAGCTTCGGGATTTACGTATCCCTAATCTAACAGTCAAAAGACACAGTTCATTCAAAGACAACTTCGAGTACCATCGCCACGAATATGTCAACTCAGTAGTCAATTCATGTGATTTATCAAAGTATCCCTATCCTCCAAGATATCTGATCCATACCTACCCGACATAACTTACCTAGCAATAACCCTTCGCCGATACCACCGACCAGACCCAAATCCCTAAACCTAGGTATCTCACGAATCCTTAGGCAGACTGCCATAGTACACCTTAATCACCTCCTCAACAATCTTACTAACCTCCGTCGCCGGGATCTTCTCCCTTCTATCGAACGAGTACAAGCCGTTGACTTCCTGCTCGATATCGGACCTGGAAGCACACACTGATATTAGCATCTCTCCAAGCTTCCCCCTATCCACCCCCTTTTCATAGATCGAAGCAGACAGAGGTACTCACAACTGCGTATAAACAACCCCACAAATATGCCCCCCTTCCACCACCGCTCTCCACAGCTTATCGAACCTCTTCAGCAGGTCCCTAGGATCGCTCGCGGTCGTGTATCCCCAATCCCTCTCGCCGCCCTCATCCTTCTTCGCCGGCGCGATATTCACGCCGCCGAACTCGGAGCAGATTACCGGGGCTCCCTCCCTATGCTTCGTGCCCTCGTCGGTACGACCGTCGGGGAGAGACGTAGGGCCGACGAAGAAGTTGCGGCCGCCTAGTTTCTTGCCGAGGATCCCGTCGAGGGTCGCGCACGTCTTGGAGAGCTCGGGCGCGTCGGAGTAGTCGTGGAAGGTACTGAGGTCTGTGATTACGTGCTCCCAGCCACAGTTGTCGTTTACGGGGCGTGTGGGGTCTAGGGTTCTGTGGTGAGGTGAGGTTAGTAGGTATGCTTCATATAACCAATCAGGTGAGTCTCTTACTTGGTGAGGTAGTAGAGCGAGCGGATGTGGTTTCGCTGGTCAATGTTGTTCGCCAGGTCAGGATACGCCCAGCTCTCCTATTATACGTCAGCTATCATGAGACTATGGATAAGTGTGTCGCAGAATCCATTAACGTACTATAAACAAGTTAGCATCTTGTTCAAGCAGCAAATCACAATAGGGGCTAGTTTTACATACCATTAACAGGCGTCCAAGTAACGATCGAAGGGTGATTGATATCCCTCTTCACGGCCTCCAACCATTCCTGGCTAAACCTCTCTGCATAATCTTCGTTGAACTCGTACGCATTCGCCATTTCGCCCCAGACGAGGTACCCAAGCCTATCAGCCCAGTATAAAAACACCGGGTCCTCGACCTTCTGATGTTTGCGGCACCCGTTGAATCCCATTTTCTTGGACAACTCAATATCGGCCTTCAAGCTTTCAGGAGACGGGGGCGTGAGTCCCGTATCAGGCCAGTATCCCTGGTCTAGCACCAAAGCCTGGAACAGCGGGCGGCCATTCAATCTGAAGGTCCTATCACCCCTATTCCAGTCGAGGTTCCTAAACCCCGTGTACGTCTTGACCTCATCCAGCAACGTCCCATTCCCTGTATACAACCGGATCGACAGATCATACAAAGTAGGGTGTTCGGGGCTCCATAGCGCAAGGTTTCCCCTCCAGCTATGGGTATCATAATACGGCGCAACCTGCGACAAAGTCGGGTTCGCCTTCGACTTCTGCTCGTCGCTCAGCTCCAACCCCAAGTTCACGAAAACGTAGTCCTTATCATGATGCAATTCCTCCTTCTTACTCGCGACTCGAACCCCGTGCAGGCTCCCCTCGATCTCCACGTAATACGCATGGCTCGCCTGCCGTCCCAGCACCGCGACCCTAGCTTCCAACAACCCGTCCTTGATGTTATTAGCCCGGAGCACTGTGCCCGCGGAACTATCCCCGATCCGCGTAGGCGGCACGACCTCCAGCCACACGGGTTGCCAGATACCGCTCGACGGGTGGTAGAAGATGCTTTCGGGTTGCGGGGCCCAGTACTGTTTCCCGCGCGGCTGCGCCAGGTCATGGGGCGAATCGCGGACTCTAAGCGTGAGTGTAAACTCCCCCTTCGCCGTGTCCAGCGCATCCGAGATATCCACATCGAACGGCACATGTCCGCCGCGATGCTGGGCGATAGGGAACCCATTAGCCCAGATCTGGACCTCGTAGTCCACAGCGCCGAATCTAAGCACGACCCTATCGCCATCCTCCTTCTCCTTCTCCTCGCGCGGATCGCTCACTTTCCGCTCATACCACAGCACCTCATGCGCCTCATTATCATCGATCCCAGAAGCCTTAGTCTGGAACGTAAACGGCACATTGATAGGTCTCTTCTGATAAGTGCAACCCTTCCGAGCTTGAAACCCCTTCTCCTTGAGCTCCGGAAAAGCGGCCAGCTTCTGCGCGAGCAGCGCCGGGTCGTAGACGCTAGGCTCCAGACGCACGGAGTCCGGAACCCCGACCACCTGCCACTTCTCCCTGAGCCCGACGTCCGCGTCGTCGAACAGGATGCTCCACCCCTCGTTGATGGGCGTCCACCTGTGCTTCGCGCGCACGAAGTCCGGTCGCGGGTAGTTGTCTTTCGAGCTATACGCCGCCATGATTGCGTGCGTGGCGTCCAATCGTTCCTTGCCTAGGTAGTGACCAATATATAATATAATATATAATATATACGTCTCCCTCGTATATGCTGTGTTTCCCACTAATCCAGGTACCTAATGCAAGCCACTTACGAAACTCTCTCTCTAACCCAAGCTGAGAAGCAAGCAGATAAAGAAAAAGAAAAAGCAAAAAAAGAAGAAAGAAGAAAAGGCGAAAGCGCCCAGGGCTGCCAGGAAAAGCGCGCCCTACCTACCTACCTACCTACCTACATACCTCCAGGGTTATCTGCGAAGATCATCGCCGAAACCTAGAAGCACACGAGCCCTCCCACTTTCGATATCGGCGTATCGTGGTCCATTTCTTTGAAACGTGAGGAGAAGGACTGACGTCACCGCGCACCAATGACAATCTGTATGCTTCCCACAAAAAACTGGACTCGGCCCTGCGAGTCTTGCATAGTGTAATATTTGGAGTCCTCTTACAAAAAACACCTTTTTGGTTTTTCTATAAACGGTAGGTAAAAAGCAACTTTCGCTGGTCCTCGAAGCTTAAAGATCGTTACGTCACGTAGGAAAACGTAAGTTATTTTTAGGTGTCTCCTTACATGGACACCTCTTCGGGAGTTCGCTTGCCAAGCAGAACGAGGCCAACTCAGCCTCGACATAACACACGGTAAAAATCACTATTATGAATCATTACTAGATGGATATTTTGATTCCATAAGAAGTTTTAACATTTTATTAATCTGCTCCGTCATTAACTCGTCGCACATCCGTAGCTCGTGTCCAGTTCCAGTTCCAGTTCCTTGAACGTTGAATCATATCTAAGACGCCAGCCGCATAGACGAACTGCCCGATGACGTTGACCCCACAACTCGTACATTAGTTCCAGGAACCAAACCTGATTCCCCTTCACCTCCCGTCCTATTACGCGACGCCGGTAACACGTCTCACGTTCTTCCTTGCGCCTTCGCCGGAGATCATAATAGACCCCTCCATCTCGAGCGCCCTCATTGTCTCGGCAAAGTCCGCAGGCTCAACCGGAACACTTGATCCTTCGTTGAGCTTCCTGCTAATTTCGCTATATCGCACAGTCTGTCCACCGCTTGTCAACTCGTCGAGGAGACGTAGAGCAGCCTCCTTGAGCTCGCCCTTGCGCTTCCTTTCTGCAGCGCTTGTACCTTCCGTAAGGAGACTCATATCGATGCGTCCCTGGGAGTCTGTGGCTGCAGTCTTCAGCGCGGATTGGATGAGTCGCTCAGCCTCCGAAACGTCGTTTTTGGTGACTGTCGTCGAGAGTCTCATCTTAGCATGCGCCTCGGCGAGACGAATCATCGATTCGAGCTGACGGGTGGTGGCGGTAATACGCTTCTCAGCCGAGCGGACATCTTGTCCTAACTTGCGCATCTTGACGTAAGCTTCAACAAGTGCTTGTGAAGCATCTTGAGAAAGGGTTGGGTGCACGTGCGTACGGGCATATGAGATATAGGATGTCAAGAATTCCACAGGCTGAAGATTATGTTAGTATCGTATTGTTCCAATGAGCTCCATTTGATCAACTTACCAGAATTTCGTTATTAGTTGGAGCGGATTGAGGTTTGTCTTCAAGATACATGGAAAGTAGATGGCGAGCCAATTTGCGATCTGTCGACTCGTTGACGCGATCGAGGATTAAGTAGACAAGATCAAATCGTGATAAAAGTGTAGGCGGTAGATCGATATTCTGTGGAACAGGCAAGTCCGGGTTATATCGCGAACCAATTGGATTGGCTGATGCCAAAATGCTGGTTCTGGCGTTCAACGTCGTGATGATACCAGCTTTGGCAACTGAAACCGTTTGCTGTTCCATGACTTCGTGAAGAACAGAGCGGGTAGCTTCGGACATCTTGTCGAACTCGTCAATGCAGCATACGCCACCGTCGGACAAGACCAAGGCGCCAGACTCGAGTACCAATTGCCGAGTTTCGGGATCGCGACTGACGTATGCAGTGAGACCGACTGCAGAAGAACCCTTGCCGCTGGTGTATACGCCGCGAGGAGCAATCTTGTGGATGTATTTAAGTAATTGAGACTTTGATGTCGACGGGTCACCGCATAGCAAGACATTTATGTCACCTCGGTATTTCGGGCTACCACCCTTCTCAAATGTCTTGTTTGTTCCTCCAAACATCTGAAGGAGTATACCCTTCTTCACGTCGTCCATCTCGTAGACAGATGGAGCTAGGGATCGAGCGAGGAGCTCGTAGATATCTGGACGAGCAGCGGTGGCCTTGATCTTCTCCTCGTCCTCGGGGGTGATTTTTCGTACTTCCTCAATATTGTTCTCTGAGTCATCAACTTCGATATCGAGAGTGGAAGGATCCATGTCCATTCGCTTATTATCGACTTTGGCGACGTGAACAACATCGACGAAAGTCTTGAATACGCTCTTGACAGAGCGCTGGCGCGGGTTAACCCTAACTGGACTGACGCGGTAAATACCCGTGATTTTGATGCGGTCACCGGCTTTGCAGAAGTCCACCAACTCGTTGTAAACACAGACGGATACGGAGTGTGGTGTTTGTCCAGCGGGTACGGCATCAGGTGTTTCCTGTAGTTTGATGACTTGTTTGTCTTCGAACTCGCATCTGTTGTGGACAATTTGCATAGAATTCTTGGAATCGCATAGGTATCGCGGACATTCGGTGGGCTCTCGAATCTTGCCTCGGTCAAGACCGACTAGAAGTGAGTGACTGCAGACGCTGCATCGGAAAAAAGCCTGCTTCATATCCGGGATGACGGGCGTCGTTCGGATGACAAGACCTTTGATGCAGATGAGTTTGTCCATATCGGACGGGTTAAGGTCACGTAGATTTATGACTTCATCAAGGCCATAAGGTCGGGTCATGTAAGTTTGGTCCATGACCTTTTCTTCTAGAGTAGGACCTTGCGGGGGTCGTTGTTGTGAGGGTTGAGGCTCGTCGCCACGCTCTGAGCTAGGAACCTGCATGTCCGAGCTTGGAGCACCGTCACGGGGCGTTGCTACTGTGGCATTGCTCTGGCTCCTTTGCCTAGACATTTCAGCCTGTGCCAACTCTATCATTATATCATGTACAGACTGATCCATAAGAGGTACTATTTCTTGTGGATAGTGCTGAATTTGATGCCACATCTTCCTAGTTGGTGGGTATAACTTGAAGTCCTGAATGTTAACGTAGAGAATGCGTTGACCAAGTATGAGCATATTATTCAGCTCTTCCCAGTATGGTTTGGATGTACTTTCAGGGTCAGCATCTGTCTGTTCCGTCGTCATCCCCTGACCCCACATGCGATATTTCTTGGTGTAATTTCGCAAGAAGTCCTTGAAAGCAGCGTATGTATCATCAATGGAGACTGTAGTACCCCAGATTGTTGCGTTATCGTGGCCACCAAGAGCATTGGCATCAGAGGTGTTAGGATCCAGGTTTGAAAAGGTCGCTGCGTCGGAATGGATCTCTCGGACTACACGCCCAGCATCATCCAAAATGACACGGCTGCCTCCGCGACCAGCACTACTGAAAATCTCGGAGTTGATGTCACCTCTTCGATTGACCCTGTTTGCTCGTGGGGTATCAGACGGGCCAACAAACAAGTTGCTACTCTCGCTTCGAAGGTCGGATTGTGGGTGCAAATTACGTCCAGGTCCAGGGCTCGAACTTGGTTCATATCGAATGGGCGATGACTCTAAAGGATTGATAAGTATTTGCACTATATTTCATTGGAAAGTAGCCTATTCTCACCACCCATAAGTGATCTACTGGCTCTTGGTGTACGATCACCATCGCTTCCCATGCGGCGTAGCGGCGAGCTAGGCACTGCGCCGGAGTTGGCACTGGTGCTCTGGCTATCGGTATTGTGGCGTATAGCAGGTGAACTTCTGTCATTTGCAGGCGCCGGAGATGATTGATAAAACAGAGGACTCGATGCCAATTGAGAAGGGGGGTTGGGTGCTAAATTGTTCCCATTCTGAGATCCATTTTGTGACGGTCCGCCGTTGGCAGGACTGCTTTGTGGGACTTGAGAATTTCGTGTGCTTCGACGTGGAGTCCCAGCTTGCGAGCTTCGAGTACGGCGACCAGCGGGCGACGACATATTGACTTCGATATGATCAAATGCGACGTCGAAGTTGAAATTGAAGGCGGAGTGGAAGTTGATTTGAAAAGAAAGTGGGTAACGACGAAGACGAAGCCAGGAAAGTGGGAAAGTGGGATACCGCCCTGAACGAAATCGCGTAAAATGGGGCAGAAACGCGTCAAAAGGGGTTTGGCGCGTTCTTCTCGCGTAAAGTGGAAATTATGCAACCACTTAACTGCTTCTTATTTACTTTTGTACAAACATAGCATAATATTATGCTTGATAATGTTGGTAGTGGTACAATTAATGCGGGGACCCTTGCAGCCTTGATCACGGTTCCGCTAAAACAATTTATCCATCTCATTGGGACCCACTCGAGCCAGATGCCACATGCACCATGTACCTTACACCTTGAACTTCTAAGTCGGCATTGGTACTCGAAGTTGAGATTGTAGACGATTACTAGACGACATTTTCGGAATTGTAATACTACAGCTGTTCTCTACTTGAAATCCAACACGTACCCACCTAGGCTTTCAAAATGGCACCTGGGATGTCCCTATCCTCTGTGAATGCCATCATCATTCTTAACATCGACGACGGCTCCCGGATATTCGCGAAATACTACAATGCTCCTCATCATGCGCCCACAGCTTGTATGCTCGATATCGTGATCCCGAAGTGTTATACCGCTGACAAGAACCCCTTATAGCATCGACTCCCCATCACCAACCTAGCGGCCCGTTCGCAGATGTCAAGTCGCAGAAGACATTCGAGAAGGGCCTATTAGAGAAGACGGCAAAGCAGACCGGTGACATCATCCTTTACGACAACCGGATCGTCCTATACAAGATGGAGTCTGACGTGATGATGTATGTTGTGGGTGGCATGGACGAGAACGAGGTCCTCCTATACAACGTCATCTTGGCGCTGCGAGATTCGCTACACCTACTATTTAAGTACGTCGGCTAGCTGTAGGATTCAATTGATTGAAGAGCTAACTGGGCGCAAGGCAATCGGTGGATAAGCGAACAATAATCGAGAACTATGACCTAGTATCACTCGCTATCGACGAGATCGTAGACGACGGTATCATCCTAGAGACCGACCCAACCATTATTGTACAGAGAGTCAGCAAGGCACCGACGCAAGACGTTAACCTCAGCCGCATCGACCTTAGCGAACAAGGAGTGAACAACCTAGCGCAATTAGGAAAGGCCAAATTGACAGATTGGTTGAGGCAAGGCTTGTGAGGGAGATGGTAGTTAAGATAAAGATCTTGAGATGACCTCGAATGTAGACACTGGCATGGCGTTGGTAAAAAGTCGTTATTTGATTCTTAACGAATTGGGGCTGGCATTGAGATGGGCGATGTGGTCATGCCGACTTATCATCTACGACCTAATCTGAGAGGCTGCCTTGCGCAGCCGGTTCATGACCGCCGCGCCGATATCTTCGTCGTCTACTGTACCCTCTACAAATATGATATCCGCACCTCGTCTATCCAGTTCCCGTAGCGCCGAAAAGAGTCCCTGCGCTATGCTTCTAGTGTCCGCCCCTATGCTTATATCCATCAGCTTCCCAAATGAAGCTCCGGTTTTGGTATCATAAAGTGCTGTTTCCTGAACGTCAAGCTCAGCTGCCTCCTGACTTTTTTGAGTAGTCTCCGTCTTCACCGTCTCTCGTTTTTCAAAGTCGCCGCAACGCAATCCGGCAGCGGGCTTCCAGTACCGAGTTCGTATTATGCCGACATGTGAGTCTTGCTGTGATCGTCGATCC
Source organism: Rostrohypoxylon terebratum (assembly GCA_022497145.1). Taxonomy (NCBI): domain Eukaryota; kingdom Fungi; phylum Ascomycota; class Sordariomycetes; order Xylariales; family Hypoxylaceae; genus Rostrohypoxylon; species Rostrohypoxylon terebratum. The sequence goes on along the minus strand of MU385938.1, from coordinate 114,553 downwards.
TGTACGAACACCTCGAAGTCCTCAGCCAGGACGCCTCCCTTAGCTGCAGCAAAACTTGCCTCGTACAGAACCACCTTAGCTTTAGGACTATAATGTTTGTATTTCATTCCCGGAGCCCTCGGTGCGGCCTTGCCTAACTCGCTCTGGTCTTTGTACCCCTTTTCAATCCTCTCCCATCCAACACAGCTTCGTATTTCATCTATACTCACCCCGCCCGGCCTTAGAACTAAAGGCGGGTCGCATAAACCGTCCACCACTGTGCTTTCAACTCCGACATAACACGGGCCGCCATCGAGTATTAGTTCGATGCGGCCATCTAAATCCTCGAGCACGTGCTCAGCGGTAGTCGGCGAGGGTTTGGTAGAGGCGTTTGCTGATGGTGCCGCTAAAGGTGCACCTGTGAGTTTGATAAGTGAAAGGGCAAGAGGCGACTTTGGCATTCGAACACCAAATGTCTTCAGTCCAGCCGTGACTTCAGGGGCTAGTTTGGATGGGGTTGGGTTGGGAAGTAATATCGTTAAAGGTCCTGGCCAGAATCGCTCTATGAGAGGCTTGTATATTTCGGGTATTCTATCAGGAAGTGTATTTTTTGTGCCATTGGTGTTCCCATTGGTGTTCCCATTGGTGTTACCATTCATTGTACCGTTTGTTGTATTCTCAGGAGCCAAGACATTTCGAAGCATGTCAAGATCCGAAATATGAATGATTAAGGGGTTATCTGCCGGCCTCCTCTTTGCAGTATATATTCCTCTGACCGCGCTACTTCGCGTTGCGTCTGCTCCAAGTCCATAGACGGTTTCGGTTGGGAATGCAACGGGTATATCCTTGGTCCTAAGATATTCCGCAGCCTCATGAAGAATTTCGTGACTAGGCGATTGAGTCTGAGAAACCTCCCATAACCCTAGCTTTTCTTTATCCTCTCTAAATTTCCCTAAGTTTCGCTCTCGTATTTTGTGAATACGAGTATTCACCTTTGGAAGATCTTGAGACATTGTGCTGTAGGAGTGAAAAGCAGCTCGAACAGTTTTTAATCTCAAGCCCCAACTCTTAGACGCCAACTTGTTGGGTTGTAAGATAGTGTATCGTGAAATTCCTGTCGTACTTAGTTGGCCCCGTTCTATGCACTCGTTCGAGCTGTTGAAAGATCTTGCAATCCTCTATAACCGACTTCCAGGTCTATTGTTTGTGAATATCGCGAATATGAGAATCAATTCGTCGAAAGTGACTCATAACAATAATGGGCGACAGCGATGACGAAATAGGTGGTTCACTAAAAATTATAGTAAGCTTATCGATTAAAGGAGATGTACCTGCCAGGTGATGGAACGGTGAACCTAATTAGAACTTATAGCGCTATCACTATCCTTAGTTCAGGGGATTCAGGGTCTACCCGACTTAAAATTTAGTGGTTAAACTCGTGCCTTACATCGCTAAACCCTATCGATTTTGTACTGTTTTAGGCGGGGTGTGAAAATCGTCAACCGCCGTTGGTTGGACAAACTGACCAACATTTCGTCCACCTTTTACAACTTCAGGCTAGGCTCGATATCTTACGTCGCTCGCTATGCGCCTCCCACAATCGATGTCCCAATGTCCCAATGTCCGCCAACAATATCCCCAATGGCAACTCCTCGGGGCCAACAACGCAAAAACTGACTAATAAGCTGAACGCCAACTCGACGGCAAGTTCAGCTCCCTCCATTCACGATGCCTCATCGCTTTCCGACGTCCGCGCCGCATTGGCTGCCCTACACGTCCGCGAGACCAGCGTTACAAACCGCCTGAATGCGCTTCTTTCCTCCCAAGCAGATTTATCTCGGGAGCTAGGACGACTCGACCTACTTCGTGCGAATCTTGGCTCCCAAGTTATCGCAACAAGATCCATTAGCAATGGCATGCTGTCATCAGCTGCCGACACGGCAGGTCGGCTTTCCGGCCGAGTAAAAGACCTAGACTTGGAGAAGGACAGAGTACAGCAGACACTCAAGGTTGTCGAACAAGTTGCGGAGCTCAAAGCATGTGTCCATGGAGTTGTCGGTAGCATGGGTGCGCCGCAGGATTGGGAGGCTGCGGCAGGTTATATCTCCCGCGCAAGCAAAGTGCCCGAACCGATTATACGCGGCGGCTTCGCGGCTTCTATGGTACCAAGCGTCGAAGTACCAGATGCGCCTTGGGTCACGCTCGAGAATGCGAAAGAGAGCTTATGTGGCTTATTTCTACGAGAATTCGAAAAGGCGGCCAAAGACGGCGACGGTGCCAAGGTTACGAGATTTTTCAAACTATTTCCTTTAATAGGAAGAGGCGATGTTGGATTAGATGTATATGGGCGATACGTATGTCAGGGCGTTGCTGGCACAGCCAGAGCGACTCTTCGGGCAGCACCTGGAGATGCCGGGAAGAAAGATGGGTTCTTCTACGCAAACGCGCTCACGAAGCTATTTGAGCACATCGCCCAGATTGTTGATAGTCACGGGGGACTTGTTGAGAGACATTACGGCGAGGGAAAAATGGTCAAAGTTATTGAGAGGCTCCAAATGGAGGCTGATGTGCAGGGAGGCATCATCTTGGATTCGTGGAGTGATGAGAGAGGCGTTGACAGAAAACTCACAGACGCAAAGAGCTACCCATTCTCCTTCCTAGTACAGAGCTTCCTCCCACCACAGAGGACACTTACAGGCACACCACGTATGAACTCCCCAGCACTAGGCGGTGGGACCAACGCGCGGAATAGCGAGGACGAAGGTGTGGATATGAAAGAAGTGGATGGTCTACTCAGCGAGATCTCTGTCATGCTCGGCCGATGGGCACTATACTCGAGATTCCTCGCTGGGAAATGCAAGGTAAGCAATTATCCTCGAATAATTCAAAAAGTCAGTAGCTGACATCAATATTTGCAAGGACCCGAATACTCCTGATGATGCTCCTCTATCAATACCAGAAGTCGTCACAAAATCTAATCTTGGGCGGAAAATCTCAGGAAAGCTTACAACGCCATACAATTCTTTAGCCATGTTCTTCTTTAGGAGATCCGTTGAAAAAGCATTTCAACTCGACGAATCACCTAGCGGCCTTTCCCTCAACATCAGCAAACCTATTGACGGAAATGCTCCCTATATAATATCAGCCGTTGATGATATTATGTACATCGTCAGTACCATAATTCAAAAAGCCATCTCAACATCCCAACGCGACGTGGCTGCCTCTGTCATTCCGGATGTCGGAAGAGTATTGGGATCGGACTTTATTGGAATGGTCCAGCGGAGGATGCGAGACGAATCATATCCTCAGCCAACAGTCCAAGGAGGCCTTCCACCCGAAAACAAAATAATTGCTTTTATCGTGCTCATAAATAGCTTAGATGTTGCGAAAGATTACCTAGCTCGTATCATCGCGTCACAACTGGGCACCTCTCCCGAGCAGCTTCACGAGACATCTCAATCCAATCCCCTAGCAGCAAAATTCCCATTCGAGCACGACGTTACATTTGTAACTTCAGCACTCAACGCATTAAATTCCACGTTTGCTATTAAGACTGGCGAACTGATATCTGATGCGTTGAAAGTTCTTTTTACATTTGTTGTCAAGCAACGACTAAAGCCTGTTCTTGTGGAAGCCTTCCGCGATGCGGACTATTGGCGTTCCGAAGAAGAATTGGCCGAAATCGCCCGCCAAAATGACGAAGACGAAGATGAGATGATAGACCGCGTCCAACGGAGATTTGAACGTGGATGGGACGCATTGATGAAACCTATCGCACGACTCATGACGCCTAAGACATTCACCGCGCTGGTAGATCTCACAGCGACAGATCTGGCTAAAACGCTCGAGAAAAGAGTGTGGAGTTATAGCGGGAAGACAAGTGCGTATGGTGCGATACGTATGGACCGGGACTTCTCGGGTATCATCAGCACCGTCTCCAGAGGGAACTGGTCTGTCAGGGAGATGTTTGCGAAAGTCACCCAAATACTCATGGTCGCTAATATGGAAGAAGAAGAGTGGGAAGAACTAAGTAACGAGGATGGAGAAGATGGTATCCAATGGGTACTGAACGAGGATGAGAGGCGGAGAGCTAGGAATTTAGTGAAGACATGATAGATGATCATTATACGCTCCAGATGTCTGTCTGGTATATAGGAAGCGTAGGATGCATCTAGACTGTATAAAAATAATGATAAATAACCCAAAATAAGGGGTCGTCAGTGAGCCATATTCTTCGCAACCAAATTTCTTCACGATTCCAATGGCATGTCTATGCTCGTGACAGCACAATGAAAGGGTGCGGTTTATGCAGTGGATAAAATACATAAAGTGTGATTCAGTTAAGGAAGCTTAAATTGTGCAATTGATGCAGCTTCTATTGACGGAGCTAGGGCTATCGATAAACTTTTTATCGATAAACCAATCGCGTTTACCTTCCAACCTTTACAGCTTAAGCCTTAAGGTTCGCATCTCAACCTCCAATCTACAAATACAACCACTTCACTCACAAAATCCCAAACCTCCAATACTCAGTACTTTTAGTACTTTCCTCTTGTTCTATTCAAAACCGAATATACGTGGTTACATAATCATCTACAAGCCATGGCGAGCCAACATTTCGGGCTCCTAGAGGAGCGAGAGGAGAACGAGCTGCATAAGACGCGCCTCCTTAACGTCGAGGAGAAGTCCTTCAAGCGGCTCATCAAGCGGCTCGTGCACCCGGACGCCTTCACGAGCCCGGCCAAACTTCTCACGCCCTCCCCCGATCCCAACAACAACAACACCAACACCACCAACAACAACACAAACACAAACAACAACGACGCCGGAAACGCCGCTCCCGCCGTCGACATCGCGGCGCTCAAGGAGGACATCATCCTGGACTTCGAAGCGTTCGACGCGCAGATCGTGCGGCTGCAGTTCCTGGGGACGGCGAACGCGCAGGAGCGGGAGCGGTACGCGGCGGACCGGGTGCGGATCCTGGAGACGATGGAGGCGGTGCGGGAGGGGAACGCGCGGCTCAAGGCGCAGCTGGAGGAGGCGCGGGCGACGCTCGCTCAGCGGCGCAAGTTCGACGAGCTCGCCGACAAGATCACGGGAAACCGCATGTTGAGGCCGCGCGCGGAGCAGGCGGTTAACTTGGCGAAGCTGGCTGAGGAGTGCGACGAGCTGCACCGCGAGAGCGAGGATTACGGTCACACGTGGAGGGAGAGGAGGGAGCAGTTTGAGAGGTTGGTTGAGGAGGGGAAGAGGTTGAGGGCGCTTATTAGGGATGAGAAGGAGGAGGTCGAGCGCAGGGAGGGTATGGATTCTGATGCGGAGGATGGGGAGGCGGCGGCGACGCCTGGGAAGGGGGGGCTGGTTAGCGGGAATGCGACGCCTCGGCCTGAGAGCGGTGCCGTGTCGGCTAAGGGCGATGCGGACGGTGCTACGCCTTTGCTCGGCGGCAGTCGTGATGGCAGAACGCCTAGACCCGATAGCCCTGGTGGTGCGTCGGTTGCAGCGAGTGGCAGCCTCAAGCCGAGACTAGGCGATAGCGGCGACTTCTCGCGTGCCGGCAGCCTGGCCCCGAGTCAACGCGCGGGAAGCCAGCAGCCTAGAGAAGAGGAACCCGAGGAGGGTGAGGATATCGAGATGAGCGACTCGGGAACCCAACGACAGCACCCGTTACAGCAGGCCGATACCCCGATGGCGGGCGACGAGTCACAAGAGACGCCTCAGATTACCGTGGAAGCCCCGGGTGGTGATGGCATGGATATCTCGTAGTAAGGGGTGTTCGTCCAATACGAAAGAGGGAGGAAATTATGCTTGTGGGGTGTTTGGTCATGGCTAAGTAGTTTTGGCCGTGGTGCTTTAGAGACTAGTAGTCACTGAGCTATGGAGTCTCATACACGGTAGCTGATTACAGCATGCGCACGGGAGGTATTATACCCAATAGTGTCTACAAGGGGTAGGCACGGTAATAATGAGGCAACCTATTCACGAATTTCTTCTTGATTGTCTACACATCGCAAAAGTGATGCTCTTATTATCTTTTATAGTAAAGGTGGTATCACTGTATTAATTCATTCTTCGTAGTCGTACAAACGCCCCTTAGCCTGCAAGTCTGCCCGCATCTACACTTGTTATTCGGATTGCTTATGCAGCGGGGGGTTCTTCTACGCCCTTTCCTAGTTCCAAGGCTTCCTTGGCCTTCTTGATCTCCTCGGGCGATCCCTCTTCGCTCTCGGCTGCGGCGATCTGCTCCTCGAGGCGCTGGACGGCTTCGGCGATACGCTCGTTTAGGGGGGCGAAGACGGCTTTGGTCTCGTCTCTGGCTTTTTGCTGTGGGGAGAACTGGTTAGCGTATATCTTGTGATACTATAACTCAAGTTTTTTATATTTATCAGGTTTAACACTTCTATGGTGGAAAAGTGTCTGCAAAGAAATTGGAAAGGGGAAAGGGGAAAGGGGGAAGGGGAAAGGAGTATGGGAAGAGACATACCTCTTGCTTCAACACGTATTCTGCATTACTGTCCGCGGCCTCGCCCCCGTTCTTCAGCTCCGTCTCGAGCTTCTTGACGCGCTCGTTCTGCTGCTCGAGTTCCTTCCGGTAGTACTTTTCCTCCTTGACGAGGCGCTGGACAGATTGCGTCGCGATGGTAAGGGGGGTTGGGGCAGGCATGGTTGCTATGGACGGTGTATTTTTACGTTGATAGGAGTATTATACGAAGGTTCAAGAGTTTGTACAGCGAATATCTTCTGGTCTTTTATAGAAATTCAGTTATTTTGTTGCCTAGATGGAAGCTGCGAGTTGGTAAATATTTATGTAATGCACCGGGCTAAATCTCTGGACGAATTATGTTATGGTGGGGGTTGGCGGGGTAGAACGGAATACGGTATTAGTATGCGACTAAAGGGGACGGGGAAATTGCTTTATTAACATCATCTCAACTAAAGTCTAAAGATGATATGTGCTTCACTTTGAAATCTCATCATTTATCAAATTGTTCTCATTTGATAATATATTCTCGTCGATTTATGAGTAATGACTTGGTTGTTTTATTGTGGGAGATTAGTTCATAAAACCGATCTGTTCGATTATTGCGAAGCTATTCTTTCGCCGTGGCTGACTTATCACATCAAAGACGGTGTCCCTCAAAATAGGGGTAGACTGACATCACTTAATATTTGGAATCGAGCAAATATATTGGAAGAGAATACAATCCGAAACGTACCTGTCTAAATGCCTACCTGAAAGTATTCGATCACAGCGCACCCTTGTTGGGTCTGCTCAACAGCCACAAAAGCCCCTTCCGAGTATCCGTTTCATGCTTTTTCACCTGTCCCATAGCGGAAAGTCCCAGCGCCCAGAATACATGAGGTATACTAGCGTATACATCCAATCTCGTTTGGACACCGGCGTCCCTCCAGGTCTGCTCCATGACCAATGTACAGTCTCTTGTGGGGTCCCTGCCGCATGCCTGAAAGTAAGTCCGAGGCATGATCGAGGGATCGGCGATGGCTATCGGATATGAAAGGGGCTTTTCGGATCCGGCTTGTAAAGCTCTGTTATGACGGGAAAAAAGGAGTCTTCATTTAGCATAGAAATGTCTCTAGACAAATTTCTCACTATACGGTATCCATCTTACCCTTGATACGCCCAAAAGCTGCGATATCCAGAACGGGAGCGTGAGCATTCTGCTCCATACTCACGAAGAAAGGCCTGTATTTCTCGGGCACTGTCTCCTCGGTTGCCGCGGAGTTGGCGCTGCTGCAGATACCCGTGATCTGCAAAGTGGCGTTCTTCCTCCGCGTCGCCCAGAGGTACGCCACCGCGAGAGCCATATTCGCACCAGAACTAACGATAAATCTCTTCACTGAATTGATCCCGAACTTTCGAGGTTCTCTGCAACCCGGGTCAGAGCGTCGTTGCATCCTCGACCGGTCCTCAGAATGGATGCTCAGGGGCGAGTCGGAAATCGATGTTCACGGCAACGCCGCCAAGGTCTGCGAATATACGGCTTAGTCGGGTGCCTGTGTTCAAATACCCGGTGCTGTATCCGCCACCGTGAAGCATCAGCATTCCCGGACAGCCATCTCGATCCTCGGCCCGCTCATTTAGGCGATATACGCGCACTGTGATCTGTCCCTTGTCCCTTGTAGGTACTTGTAGGTCTCTCATCAAAGCGGGGTTCTACCTGATCACGGTCCTCTGCTATTTTGGATAGTAAAGCGCGGACTTCGTTGATGTTGGTGTCTTTATTCCATGATGGTAGCAATACAAACCCATCTTTTTTAAGCTGGATTATGCATTGTAAGTTGTTGTGTATCTGCGAAGAAGTATATGGGTTATTGTTGCGGTTATACCTGGCCCAATTCAGGGTTAATTGTCGAGAGAGCCCGTGTTTCTTTGATCGACCTCATTTTGTAAGCATTCCAAGGTTGTTGAAGAGCATAGCAGTGTACAATCTAGATATATGTGTCTACGAGGCCAGTAGTCTAGTTCAAGTGCAAGGTCGGGCATGAAGTCATATTGCTGCAAGGTCAAATACCTTTTTTAGTATTTCGATGCGATCCGTCTATGGGGATCTTAAAAAAAAACTGACGGGGTACAGCCTCACTATTATGAGTAACAATTTTCCGTATAACTCTCTTGGGTATCGTCCATATTAAAACCTCCCGCCCATGACCCAGCCGTCCTTATGACATGCAAAACAAAGGAAAAGTGAATAAGGAAAATATTGATTCCCAAAGTTCCCTTACAATTTTCGGATGAGGAAACCGTCGTTCTGTAATTTCTGGAATACTTGTTCCGGATCGTATTTGGCCGCTATCGCTTTAATGGTGTTGGCATTGTCTGTGCCGAAGCTACTGAGCACATTTTGCTTTACGCCGGCCGTGTTCGCGAAAAGGTATGGCAAGGACGCGTTCTTCGCTTCGGTGGCGGCAATGCACCGTTGGGTAATTTTCGAAGATATACCGTAGATGGCTTGTTCTTGTGTTGAATCTGTCCATGTGATGTACCATTCATACCCTATGAAGAGCGGATTGTTAGTTTCGGTATTTAATGGTAATGGAAAGGGAGAGACGAACATTGCTGCGGAACCTCCTGTAAGCCAAGCAGGTTCCCTCCGTACTGCTTCCCAACAGCAGCCACACTGGCAGCAATTGGGTTTGGTACCCAAACCGCTGAAGCGCCACTAGGGAGGTTTGCGATCTCTTCAGTGAAAATCTTATACAAGTCCACATTCAAGTCCGCGTCGACCTTGTGACTAAACGTCTCGCCGTATGTGCTAACATTCCCTGTCGAAAATCGGGATCCGGTCAGGGACATGACATCCAAAAGTGAACCATTGAAAGCCGTGATCGGCTTGTACGATCCAAGGTTATAAAAGGCGTCAAACGCCTTGGCTGATTGCACTGGTCTGTTGTAGAGCAACATTATGGTTGGGCCAGTCTCGATTAATTGGATGCTAACGCTTGACAGGGCATCTAACTGTCCCTCTTGTTGATATTCGGCTATGGCACGGAGGAAGTCATCGGTCTGGTTCGTGCTATACAATCGGGCGTCGACATAGAATTCTTCAACGGGGTAGGTGTAGAGCTCGTAGTTGGTCACGATACCAAAATTGGCACCTCCACCCCGTAGCCCCTTATACAGGTCCGAGTACTGGTTATCGGCGGAAGCATTGACGATGGTGCCGTTAGCGAGGACAACTTCGTATGATTTGACATTGTCAAAAGCAAGACCCCGTTGGGTTGCGAAGTAACTCAGACCGCCCCCGAGCATCAATCCGCCAACTCCAACAGGTCCGACACGTCCGCCGACGACAGTTAGCCCTTGGGGTACTAGAGCCTCGTAGACAGCCTCCCATCTGTTCCCAGGGCCAATCTTCGCGGTTTTCTGATCTGTTGACAGCACGGTAGTGTTTAAGTTGGAGAGCGAGATTAAAACACCCGTTTCGTTGATACTGCCATAGCCTGGTATGTAATTGTGGCCACCACTTCTGACGGCAAACTTGGTCTCCTTCCGGGAAATAATCTTTATCGCCGTAGAGACATCCTCTGCGTTGTTAGGATTGACAATACAAGCAGCTGGTAGTCTACACGCTGCAGAGCTAGGAGGTAGAATATGGTTAGGTAATTTCAAGCTTTACAACTCGATTCATATGCGAAGTGGCTTACTAGTTCTCGTCTTCAAAGCCTCCATAAGTCTCCCCATCCAAAGGAAATACCGTTCCATTTACGCCGTTCAGTGCCTGTCTGAGTTGATCGCAAGTATCCTGTAGAGAACGTAGCACATGGGCAGTTGTATCACCGCCCCTGGCAGGAATATGCACAGCGGATCGGGCCGTTGGTAACACCGAGAGAGCGGTTAGGACCGCATTGCGAATGCTTGTAGGCATCGTCGGTTCGTCGACACAAATTGTTCAGATAATCTAGTTGACAAAACAGTAGAGACAGACAGTTGTATGTATTGAAAATTAGTAGTATAAGGGAGACAACATCGACACCAACAATTCTAAAATCTTGTCGCTACTGCATGAGCAGCTTCGAAAGTTTTTTATATACCTACACATAGTATTGAACTGAGAAATGACGACCCATAACTTCTAGAAGCAAGGAGGAATGGTCTTTTGAAGTGAAAAGGGAGGTCGTTTGGTGTGAATGCAATGTTCTTTGTATTCGACCATCGCATGCCCTGGCTTCAGTACCCACAACGCTTCATGCAGAGCATAACTCTTGTCGATTCCAGCCATTGAGGCTGATTCCTGTAGTTGGAGCTAAGGATTCCTAAGAGCCAGACTTCATAAATCCGTTATTACCTAGAAGGTAGGACCTATCATGGTCGCTGGTTGAACTACCTGCCAAGTTTCTGTTCGTTGTTTCATAAAAGCGAGCTTGTTTCCATAGGAAACCTCATCACATATATCGATCGACCTACGTATGATTCACATCAACCAAATGCCAGACGTCGCAACCAACAATACCAGAACCAATGATGCTGTGCATGGTTTGAACAGAAGATGACGACTTCGCTGTGAAATAGGGCCAAATAAGTACATCAAGTTGCTTGATTCTCGGTAATGAGAGGCAGCCTACTAGCCAATCCAGGGCTCTCGTTCCTTTCTGTTTTGTCCAAAAAAGGAATCATGGAACTTTTGGTTGTTCATCCGCGATGGAAATTTGGACTAAAAAAAGGTGATGAAATTGATTATCTAAGCACTCAACCGTGTTTCTGGTCCTTCTCAAACAAGGTTTCTGCTGTCCCACGACCTTGGAAGGTTCGGGAGCTTGCGGGGCGCCACATGGCTTTAGAATTTACATATGTACGATAAGGAGGTGTGGCCGTGCGGGTGGTATCTTATCGTAACCAAGGCAAATGAGGCAAATGCACGGTTACTGACAAATCACGTCATCAATTTGAAGGTACTCCGTACCTCGTCCGATCTTTTTTTCTTGATCATTTCATCGATTAATAATTCGAAAATCGAATTTCTTGACATTTGCGACAATAAACTTGACCACCTTACCTGCGTCGCAACACACCAAAAAATACCTCCAACACTTTCAGAATGGCCTGGTTAGGCATTTCAATACGTGAGAAAGCCTTCGATCTATTAACCAATTGGTTTTTGCTAACTTAGCACAGCTTGGATCTCCCCGACGCCCCCCGAGGCCAAAACTGCCGTGAGCTCTGGCAACGATTCGCGCGCTGCGACAAAGCCCAAGGTTCGAATATAACCGATTCAAATATCGGAAACGAATTTTTGCTAACTCATATCTACGAATAGCCTTGCTGCGTGTGCAAAGAAGAAAAGTCTAAGCGCGACGAATGTATGCTTTTCTCAAAAGCAACTGATCCCTCTGCCGATTGCAAAACAACGATCGACCAGTATCGGTCCTGTATGGCCGGATTCGGATTCCAGGTTTAGAGGGAAAGGTAGAATGCTATAACACGTGGGAGGTACATTACTGGGTATTCAACCTCGGGAAAATCCTCATGGCTTTGTATATAAGGGCCCGATTGCATTACGGCGTTCCGGATCGGATGGAGGGCGAGAATACCCTCTGGATGCATGATGCATAGGATGGCGTTACGAAGATAGGAATAAAAAAAGAACCCACTCTCCTCGGTGCAATTGTTCGGCCCATTTAAATCTCGCAGGTTCCGCAATCGTGCGAGAAGTGAGAGAATAATGCAGCTATTAACAGGTTACCTTCGCTGGACGACACGTACGGTGGGAGGTGGACGCTCCGCGGATATATGTCGTTAGTCAGGCTGAATGCGCTTCGATCTCCTAACCGAGGGACTTACGCGGCTCGATCGATGCAATCAATCTACAAAATAGCCTCAGCAGAACCTTGGGACCAGGGCATTGCATGTGCTGCTTGGCGAGGCGTCCAATCAACCGTATCAGCTTGTTCAGCTCTGCCGTACATCGGTCATCTCAATATCGGTCCCTGGAACGGTACCTGTTTATTAAATGGATGATGTGCTGTGTGTTATGTTCGAACTTACACAGAGCTTCTTCGGTATGCTCGATCTTTGTGGCTGGTCAGTCTGAGACTGAGCTTTTAGGTCGCTTGAACCCCTGAGATGTACATACGGTGACATGGACTACGTGGCAGTCCATTCTCGAACTGTCGTTCAGGACATTTTCGGTTCAATGTTATCGGAAATGGGTGGATTCGTGACGGCAACAGGCATATAATATTCCGACAGGACTTCCCTTGCGTCGTGAAAAAGCTCTGACGTATGCTATATGCAGATGCTGGCTCAGGATTCTACACTTGGTAGCAAATGAATTCATGGAAATTAGAAACCAAGTCGAAACTTGTCAACGATTATCTACCTGTTTCTCTACCTGTTTCTACGGATCCCTCCTCGGGGGGAGGACCTCTGGTCATCTTCAAGGCGCCCATCAGGCTAGATTACAAGGCTAGCAAGATTGCTAGGATGAAGTGCATAATATGGTTCAGAACTGCACGATCCCATGTTCATGGTCTCTGGCACTGGCACAGGCACACGTTGCTTCGGAAGCTGCCGCCCAAAATATCCCCTCCTACATGAACAGTTGCATGGGACCCCCGGCACATTTTGCGACCAGGCATTTTTGCCGCATTTAGGCTAAATGGCTATATGTTAAATAACCCACGACGATCCACCGGCCTAGAACTTGCACCTGACAAGACCTGGGCAAGCTGAGAGCCTAAGAATTTCAAGAATATTTGCCCAAATTTTCACGTTTCAGGTCAGATGATTGGTCTAGTGTAAAATACGAAAGAGATGCGGCGCGTTGAAGCGCCAATTCGGCGTCTTACTAGCGGTGGACTTGTTCACGATGAGGCTCCATTCGCTTGCCATAGAATGCACATCTCGTGAGTCGTGAACAGCGGTCCGAGGAAATGCAATCCTTCGAGTCAGAGGATCCCCAAGGTCAACCCTCTAAAGCTAGCCCCCAAATCCCCAGATCTGGGGCGGACTAAAATTTCCTGACTGGTGACTACACTACAGTTGGTAAAGACACACGAAGATCTGCAATCCCTCCGGGAACACACGTTTAACCACGCCCTTAGCATTGATGGTAAAACCAGCATGCCGAGGTCTAGTACTATGTAAGACGACTAATAATTACCTGGCAACTCCAAGCGATCCATGTTGTGAAATTTCGGTATAATTCAAAGCGCTTTAGCGGTTTTCCTAGAACAAGTTTACTAACTAATAGTTTACTAACTCAGATAATTCGACCAACATCTCACCATCACCCAACTAGGATAATGAGCCGTCGTGGAAGATGCGAGTGGCATATGGCTTACTTACAAGTCACTAGAGACTAAACATCTCAGCTACCACGTTTATATCGTGCTGAGACTCGTCATGGCTCGTCAAGAATTGTCGATTCTCGCGTTCACTTGTTATTTCACATTAACCGGTTTCGCGAATAGAGAATCCCTGTCGTATGCCTTAGTTCCATCTGAACTCCCTTCTAAGTTCTCACTCCTCTGGAATTCCTAGACGACTTCGTCAGCTCGTGCCATACGGTGTCTATAGGTGTGTGCAGGAGTGACTTATGATGGTCGCCTTCAACTGCAACAAAACACCGTATGATTAGTTGTCCATCAACAATCTACCCGATGGGGCATGTCGTAAGCTATCGACATGACAAGAGGGCCATTAGAGATCGAAGGAGGCAAATGCCAAGCTGTATTAATTTAACTCGATTGTTACCGCCGCAGAACAGTCCGGATCAGATATAGTACCACCCCAACAATAGCAACAATGGCATATTATTTTGTGTAATTGAGCAGAAGCTTTGAATAATGGTTTCTTACTTTCATCAAGAGTTTTTCCATGTATCACCGATCTCACTGGTCAGATCTGTTAACCACATGAACTTTTACGCGTCTGACAATAGACCTACTTTCATACAACCATTCCACGTTACCTTAGCTGCACTGCAACCTCTTTCTCGATATATAATCGGTAGATCGACTATAATAGTCAAGGTGTGGCCGACTGTTCCATTTTGGTCATAGCTGAACCGACAATTAGATTCCTCTTTCGCTAACAGGGGGACTTCACCCTCGACTCCTTAGGATCATACAAATTCCATCTCACTTTTAGACTAGAAGGAATCCCTAACGATTCTGACGTGCATCAAATCAATTTTGCCTAATATACAAGTCCAGGTATCATATTCTAGCCCGTCACCGACACCACGGAACCGTTTAGTCTAGACTAGAACGAGAATAGACGATCGTATAGTTCTTACGGAATTCGGAACTAGAGTCGTGTAATAACGTTGTTGTAGATTCAATTCAAGAAAAAGCATGAATGATCATCTTGAAACAACTGCGTTATCCTATGCATTTCGTCGCTAGAATAGTATAACACCACCAACTTACCACCAATAGGGCCAATAGGAGAATTAGGCGTACCTTGACGTTCTCGGAATAGGTCAGCTCACACAGACCAAGCATTTTGAGTTCCTCCTTCTCATCCCGCGGTGGGATTAGATCCAGGATATCGGTGTTACTGGACGAGTATTTCCCCGCAAATCGATTATATCCAACCAAAGACAGTTCGCATCGTTCTTTGACGAGAACGACTGGTCACACACGGCACCTCTACTGCGGTACTAAGTATATCGAAGATGAATTTTGCTATACGTTCTGGAAGAGTTCCAACGCTTCTGGACCCCTACCCAACCCGTCCCGTCTACCATATCAAATCGTGACTTGGTCGGTCGGTCGACAGTCCGGCGATGGCTACCCTCCTGCAAAATTATCCCGGGCGCGGTAGAAGATCTACTACTACGTCGACAATATGTAAAATGGGAGTCTATGACCAAGAAAAATGCGCTTCCCAAATATAGGTGCACTACCGAGCAATATCGGGAGACGAGCAACCTTGCAGCGAGACGTACCAAACGGGTTGTTGCTCGACCTGATTTATCGCAGGTGGCGTTGCTTCTCGGCCGGGTTCCCAACCAGATCGCTCGTGCTCGGCGGACCCAGAATTTGGTTGATTACCCGAGACGTAATTTTTTTCCTATTTTTTTTCTCTCTCGCGCTTCGGATGCCAGATTCCTTGAACGGGTAACTAGAACATCCACTCCCGATCACTACCTAGTAGCTTATCCCTTGTTCAACCTGACCTACCCCCCTTACCCCTTGACCTTAACTAGATACTCCCCTTCCCCATGGCACCACAGGGTGGGCTAGACATGGGGCAGATGGGGGCAGATGGGGTAAGGTAAGGCAGGCCCCACAGGTCCACTCCCACACGTACGCATCTCACCACGAGAAAGGGACCCTCCCCCGTCCGAATCCAGATCTCGCGTCCTGGGATGTTGAAGATGGGACGCTTGGGACGAAAAAGCTATGTACTGCGTACGAGCTCGGTGCAAAACTGAACTTTCCCTCTACCGGTCCGCTCGCCCGCAATGGCACCCTTGCTAATGGGGTCCTGGCCCCCTTCATATATCAAGGCGGCCGTCCCTTCGAACAAAGCTGTTCTTGGCTCTCGTTGTTATATAATGCTGTTGTCGTAGGTCTATCTTACATACGCGTCTCTTCACTCTCATTACCTCGAAGACCAAGCAAGCAAGCCGAGCCGACGAGTAGTCTTTTGACTTTGCATACGCCTTGGTATAGTCGCTAGCTAGGCACCTACCTATTGTTCTTGCGTGGCTCAAAGCGCGAACGAGGTAACAAACCGTCACAATGGCGATCGGCGCCATCGCAGCGAAGACGCCCCGAAAGGATGAGCTATCGCACGCGCAGGAGGAGGCTCCTGCCTTCGAGAAGGTCGACTGGAAGAGGGACCCCGGACTACGGAAGCTGTACTCCTACTGTCTCGTGCTGTGCGTCGCGGCGGCGACTACGGGTTACGATGGGTACGAACACCTACCTACATTCGAATAGTCAAACGGGGGAAATGTGCTAACTTGGTGGCGGCTTGCAGCATGTTCTTCAACTCGGTGCAGGTTTTCGAGAAATGGAAGGCTTTCTTCAATGACCCCAAGGGCTCGCAATTAGGTCTCTTAGCGGCGTTGTATCAGATCGGTAGTTTGGGCTCGATTCCTTTAGTGTAAGTCGTGCTCTCCTCTTCTCCTGTTGCGATCTGCGGCATTGTAGGCTGACGGTCATAGACCTGTACTCGCCGATAACCTAGGCCGAAAAGCCCCTATCATCGTCGGATGTGTCATCATGATCGTCGGATCTGTCCTCCAGGGAGTCGCGGGCAACATCAACACCTTTATGGGAGGCCGTGTAATGATGGGTTTCGGGAACAGTCTAGCTCAGATCGCCTCGCCCATGTTACTTACCGAGATTGCTCACCCGCAACACCGTGGTCGTCTGACTGCCGTGTATAACTGCTTGTGGAATGCCGGCGCTATTAGTACTTCCCCCTTCCCCTAGACATTAGAAATGAATAAAGGTTGCTGACTTGGTGGAATAGTCGTCACATGGCTTTCCTTCGGCACGAACTACATCCAGAGCGACTGGTCGTGGCGTATCCCCGCCATCCTCCAAGCCCTACCCTCCGTCATCCAGATCATATTTATCTGGTGGGTGCCCGAGTCGCCGCGCTACCTGATAGCGAAGGACAAGCACGACCAGGCGCTGCAGATCCTAGCGCGCTACCACGCGAACGGCAACGCGCAGCACCCGACCGTGCAGTTTGAGTTCCGCGAGATCAAGGAGACGATCCGGCTCGAGATGGAGAGCAAGGCCAACAGCAGCTACATCGACTTCTTCCGCACCAAGGGCAATCGGTACCGGTTGGTTGTGCTCTTGTCTTTGGGACTGTTCTCGCAGTGGTCGGGTAATGCGATTATCTCTAACTTCGCGAGTAAGCTGTATGACCAAGCTGGTGTCACGGACTCGAACTCGAAGTTCGGCGTAAGTTTTCCTTCCCCAAATCGGTTCCATCGTATTCCGGCTCAAACATGCTAATACCACGCAGCTCTCCGGCGGCCAAACCATCCTCTCCCTAATCGTCTCCGTCACCATGGCGACCCTCGTCGACCGCTGGGGCCGACGCCCGATGTTCTTGACCTCGACCGCCGGCATGTTCGGCGTCTTCGTCTTCTGGACGCTCTGCGCCGGCCTATACGGGGAGCACGGGTCCCCCGGCGCCAACTACGCCATGATCTTTTTCATCTGGCTCTTCGGCTTCTTCTACTCCATCGCCTGGTCCGGCCTGCTCATCGGCTACGCCATCGAGATCCTGCCCTACAAGCTGCGCGCCAAGGGCCTCATGATCCTCAACATCATGGTCCAGGGCGCGCTGTGTCTGAACTCGTACGCGAACCCGGTAGCTTTCGATGCGTTCGGCGAGAAGCATAGTTGGAAGCTGTACTTGATCTACACGTGCTGGATCTTCTGCGAGTTGATGTTCGTCTACTTCATGTATGTCGAGACGAAGGGACCCACGCTCGAGGAGCTGGCCAAGGTTATCGATGGCGATGAGGCGCCGGTTGCGCATTTGAATTTGGAGCAGGTGGAGAAGGAAGTTGCGATTGAGACGCACGACGTCGTGCCGCATAAGGTATAATAAGGTGAATGAGGGATAGGTGTCATTGTTGGTGGGATTGGAAAACGTCGTGGTTCTATAATATTGTTGTCCTGGTCGCTAAGTTAGATTGTTGCATGGGCGAGACGAACGAAGGTTTGCATGCTCGATACCCTCACTTTATGAAATTTCGCATGCATACCAGGTACTCCTGGATTACCCCCCCTTCTGTCATTATGGTTCGGGTTTCGGGGCATTAGGATGGTCTAATTGACATTTTAATACACATCGGTGTGTTCTTCGTGATATATAATCTCGTCTAGCAGGTCACTTGGTGTGAGGTAGTGAGATAATGAAAAGGTGGATTGTGCTGTCAACAAATAGGATACTGGGTACCTAGTACGGTGTTGATGTTGTTCGTATAGTGAAGAAGTAGGAAGGTGACCCTCATAAAATCATCTTATTTACGTAGGTGGCGTTTTAAAGTTCCTTTCTAACCTTATATCTAACCTTATAGTATATATGAAGAATAATGAATTTATCCTTGGCTTCATCTCGTATTATTATTTAGCCAGGGAAATAGCGAAGACTGTCACTTGAGTCTTTGTGGTGCTGAGATCTCTTGTTGAGAGAAGGAGGGAATCCACAAAAATTTGTGCTGTGTAACGGAATAATTTCCACCTGCCAGCCAAAAATTCCAACTTCGTCAATTTCAACGAATCAAATCTAAGGACGGCCACCTGGAAGCGAAAAAGCGAAACTCGTCCTTGCTTTCAATAGACGATAGATCTTTTTCATTCATATACTTGGCTTCCGGAATAACCAATTCATCGACAACTCGTACTTGAAGACAGCCTTGAAACTCTTTAGAACGGGTTATAACGAACAGCCGAAATCGAAGTGCAGCGAAGTACAGGGAGAGGCTAGGGACCAAGGAAAAAGCAGAATCGAAAATCGATGGAGTCCTTTTCTCTGGCAGCACAGCACGGAGGCGCCATCGAGCATGTGCATACTATTCGTCTCGATCCGGCGACTGCGGCTACAGTGCGCGAGTTACGGATTATAGCAACGGTACTTGTTGCTGGCTGGGTCGCTATCCAAGGGCTGAGGGCTATGCAAGCCAGCTCATATATTCGAAAATGATAGACGCCGGTCTCTTCGCTTCATTTATCAGAAACTCGGACAACCCCAACTCCTAATGCCGTTCGGAGAAAGTCATGACGCCATTTATGAGCAGGCCGGCAGACCGGTCGAGAGGAATCTGCCATGTTCATTATTATCAGAGCGCCTACCTGTACCACTACACCACGAACCCGGAATTTCTACTCAATTTAGATCGCGGGAATGGCTACCTACCTACCTGACATAATTAGTTGAAAGTTATAGACTTCATAGATCATCTAGAATAATGGCTAAACGCTGATAGAATTCAACAAACAATAAACAACTCTTCCTTAAAATTTCGATTTCTCTGTATCAGGATATTTAGTTATTGATTACGATGTATGCACATGAACATATTTATGTATTAATAGGTATCGGACGGATGGACCCACAGTTGAACTGGATTTATGACGCCGTTCCGAAATTTCCATACCGAGGTATGAATTTGAATTTTACATTCTCTCTCTATTATTTCATCAATCAGTAAATTTTGTTCATTTTATACAAGTCACTACTATTCGTCTTATAACTCATTGAAAATGCGTTTGTCAGGCTTACAGAAAGAAGTTCTGTCACTTTATCGGAGTTGCCTCCGTGAAAGTCGCAAGAAACCAGCAGTTCGTGAATCGACCCTGAGAATATGAAATTAGATCGGTAGAGCTTACCAGAAATAGGCTGCGCGGCCGCACTTTGAATCATTCGCTAGGTATCTTCATCACGAAATTTTCGTATTGTATTCTCTAAGCTAATTTTGAATCCAGGTCTGAATTTAATAAAAACATTAAGGTGGATAAGAGGGATTTCGCCGCTATCGAATTCTTTATACGGAAGGGGAAACGCCAATTAGAACTATACTCATCTCCCAGCATAAAGGATGTTAGGTGATGAGAATGAGAGAAGTCGCAACCTACAGTAGAGATAACGTTGAGGCTATGACGTACCAATTTCTACCCGTGGTCTATCGGGCCGCTACTGCAGAGAAGAGGTTGCCAGTCTGCCAATTAAACTAAACCATTGCAAAGTCTGGGACACAATGGATAGACCAGAGGATAGACCACATCCGGGAAAGAACACCAAGTCCCTTCAAACCTATACGCGATACACCACCAGTACGACTATTGACAACATAACTTTTTTCTCCAGTGATTACTGGGAGCCTTTTGGAATATAGACGATGCCTATACTCAACTCATCTTAGAAGGGAGAGCAAAATCGTCAACCGAAGATCACACATCCCTCGGTCGCTCAATTAGATGGGTGTCTCTCCCATCGAGCCGCTGAAGAAGTATTTCGTACCCCATTGCCAGAAAACCTAGTAAGAGAGCGAGAGCTCCAGAGACAACGTAGGATCAGCCGAAAGAAAAATGGTGTCCGAGTCAGCCGACGCCTTCCATCGCGAGGAATGAGATTGCCCTTGGGAAATGATAGCCTGTATCCGCCGATGCAGGTGTCCGAGTTCACCGATGATCATCCCTACTGGGGAACCTTGCGCAAACCTCGAATTTCGAATATGAACTCCAGAGTGACTCACGTTGCTGAAAATAAGCCTATGTGTGAGGACCGTGGCCTTGCTCAGTCCACTAGCAACAACAACCGAGCTCTTCCCAAACAACAACAAGCTGGCCGAACAACCGAAGGTCGACGACAAAGAGGTATGAGAGCCTCAGCGCGAAACCGGGGACAAGCTCGAGAAAAGCAATTTAGTCTCGCGGACCCTATTGCCTAGGACGCAATAAACAGGTCCCTTGATCAGCAGGGGCGGCTTTCAACTCTAGTTATGCCTCGAGATAAGATGGTGAAATCTGAATACCCACCAGATATACCAACACGGACGTCGAGCCAGCGCAAAACCTTGAACCGTTTCACGAGACAGCTCACAAAATATGCGGAGGCTGCTAAAGCAGCTGGTGTGGCTCCAGCTATGACACCTACTGAATCAGAGTCGAAATCGTCATATCATACAATCCAGCAGTTACTGCCATATCGGAAAGAATTTCAAAAAGCTGGGCTCGCCGTGACATCAGCAGAACAAAGTCAGCGGTCTCCAATCAAGCCCAGGAGTCTTCGAGTGCCTATAAATCATACGCCAAGGGTCGTAGAAAAACCGGTGGGAACGAGTACCGACTTGGATCGGCAATACTATGCTAAGAGCGAGGAATCATGTTCGAGTTTTGGGTCGTATGTTGAATTTACCCCGGGCGGCGGCATCACCGAGACAATTCCAACCCTACAATGCGTGTCAAAGCAGAAATCGCCATCTCAAGGTAAAATGGGCCCTTTTCCGTGGTTGAAAAAGAAATCGCCAACGACAGAAGTTCACGCCGAACATCATGTACTGCAACGGCCGCAGCCACGGTCAACCGCTAGGGATATGCAATGTCAAAGCCGGGCGAAAGCTATAAGCCCACAAGGTCCACAAAAAGTGACCGGCCTTCGCAAGCCTCATGCTTTTAAAGACCTGCCAGCTTTGCCTCCCGCTCCTCCTAAACCTATCAATCCTCCCCCGAGGCCGATTAGACCGTTCGCCAAAGCTGTTTACGCATCGGGACCACCGCCACGACCAGAGCGACCGGAGGTTGTCAGACCAAAATATGATGAACCACCTCCTGAATTCGTAAATCCGCGAGCTAGTCCCGGGCCTGTGTCGAGGCAATCCGCAACACACACAGGCTTACACAGGAAAGATGGGACTACCCCTCGAAAACCTCGCCCTGAAACCATCGAGGAAGAGAAGGAAAGCTCGCCAGCTCGTTCTGTCCACGCGCCAATCCAGATACATCCCCCCCCTGAACCGAAGGGTAAGCCGGTACCGAGTCCTACATTTGGCCAGCAATCACAGGGCGCGTCACCGCAGACAACTACCTCCACGGTACCTTCATTACCTCACCCGGCACGACATGCTAGTCGTCGCCCATCATCATTGGAACGGGCATTAGACGAAGTTTCTGAGCAACTCGACAGGATGGAACGGCAAGCAGACAGATTGGACTGGTTACGCAGTCGCCCATCAACTCTAATAGAAAATACGAATCAAAATGAGTCGCATCCTCAACAAGAGTCCGGTCAACAACCCCCTACAGCTACTCAACCATGTCGGCCCCGGTCGACGGAAGAAATCATTTTTCCAAACCAGAAAAAGCTGCCAACTAATTCTCCCGATGCAAAGCCGAAGCCGTTGCCACTTCCGCCTAAACCCACTCGAAACTCCGCAAGTCCGCACCCTAAGCAGTCCCCAATTGGTCCCCTGGTAGATAAGACACTACCTAAATTGCCTCAGCAACCTACCACAGAGGAGCTCTTGAACAACTTAGACGCCTTCTTCAATTACAACGATGCAGATATCAATGACAGAGATGTTATCAAAGGGCTTCAAGTCGCCATACGCGCGGCAGCAGACAACACGTATGATGAGGCCATCCGAGATAAAACAGGGTTGAGGATCCGACGGTTCTTAGCTGACTTGAGAGTCGTTGGTGAGATGCAACAGGAGAATTCAAAGGACGAACGTGGCAGGGAAATCCGCACAAGTCGGACGAAAGCGTGAGCGGAGCGGAGACCGGGCATCGGTCTGGTTCAGGCGGCTTTCCTACCTTGGGGCTTCCGATGGTTACTAGACCTCTTGGAATTTGGATCCTACTGGTCGGGGAGAGTGGCTCTTAGTAGGCGCAAGTAGATATGAGTAACGAATATTAATTGACTTGGCCCGGATGAACAGATGTTTGACCTTGGGAATGAGAATCTATCTGGAATATGCTCCAATCTGCAATCTACCACGTAACTTGAAGAACTCGAAGAACTCGAAGAACTCGAAGACGCGAAAGAAGCCCGTGGCGTCTCACAAGCCACAATTCCCCTCGACCAAAGTGACAGGGACTGGGCATGTACGTTCGAGATGATCCAAGACACTTCACCCACCTACTATATTTAGAGTAGTTCCAAGTATTTTGAGCAAGTTTCGAGGTACCCAATCTTATCTCAGCCAGCCCACTTACCGAATGCAGGAAAGCGACAGATGAAGACAAGGCAAAAGTCGAGCTTACGAATCAGATGCGACCCTGGTGGTCCTGGGCAGCTGCTGGGGACCCTGGAAGTCCAAGCCTGAAGGCTTAGCACAACTTCCGACGGTTTCACCGCATGCTTCGCTTTTTGATCGTCTCTTCAACTTTTAAATATTTCCATTCCATGTAAGATATAATCAAAAAAAATATTATATATATATAGGGAGAAATACCCACGCAGATACGAGTACGAGTGAAGGGGTAGCGAGTGAAGTTTTTTTGTGTCGATTGACAATGTCGACGACGGCAACAACTAGCGTCGCTGACTGCGGTCCCAGGCATAGGGCCTGCGATGAATGTCGTACGTTTTGTGCCAGCCTACTACTAACCCACGTCTCGAATCTTCATTCGGACTTACATTTACCACAGGCACGCGTAAGCTAGCTTGCACCAAGGAGCCCGAAGGCTGCTCGCGATGCAAGCGCGAAGGCATCACCTGCCACTACTCCCCGCAGAAACCTATGGGTCGGCCGCGAAAACGGCCCCGAGACGAGACGAATACCGAGAACTCGGTCGCGGCCCCGGCAAGCAAGAACACCATGACGGAGATCCCGGCCGACACCGCCGATCCCGGGCTCGCTTTTCTCAACATACTAGCTAGCGGCGACATCGATTATATGAATTACGATAATATGGGGAGCGGTAATAATAATAATAATAATAATGATTTAGAAAATGCATTGGCAATACAACCCCAGGATAAAGGGTACCAGTTCTCGTTCGGTTACACAGGGGATAGTTTAGGGGATATCGGCTTCGACCCGTTACCGCAACATAACCCGTCCTTCTCGAATTCGAACATCGACCCCTCGCTCTTCGTCCTCGAACCCCCTCCCGCAGATCACGTCCCCACGCTTTCCCCCGACACTGTCGGCACACCCGAGAGCATCGGCAGTAACAGCGGCAGCGGCGTGTGTAACCACAGCTCCACTACCAATACCGGCGCCGTCACACAACCGACACAGACGTGCGCGCACACGGCAGCGCTATACCTGGCGCTCGAAGCGATGCAGAAAGTGCCGTCGGGGGTGGAAGAAGCGCTGCGGCACGCGCGGCGCGCGACGCGGACGGCGTACGACGTGGTGTACTGCCCGGTGTGCAGCTTCCAGATCGAGCCGGCGGAGAGCGGGAGCGCGGGGGAGGTGACGCGGAACTTCCAGAACCTGATGCTGCTGGCGGCGCTGATCCCGTCGATCGTGCACGCGTACCAGCGGATCCTGGTCGCGGTGGACGAGGAGACGTGTCGGGCGACGGCGGAGCGGCGGAGGCTCGTGTTCAAGCTGCACGGGTTCGGGGGCATACTGTGGGCGGACGCGAGCGCGGAGGAGTGCGTCAGGGCGGCGACGCTGGAGCATCGCGAGATGGAGCCCGCGATGTGGCGGCTTACTGTGCGCGCGCTGCTCAAGGTCGATGTTTATGGGCTTAGCGAGTGCAGGGTCGATATGGACACCGAGGCCATGCCGCTGCATATAGGGTTGAAGGATATCGTGCTGCAGATGGAGCAGAAGAGTAGGGCGAGGCACGCGGTTATGGATGCGTTGATGCGCAAGGGCGCGTGGGAGCCGCCGAAGTGTGGGTTTAGGATGCATGAGCCCGGCGAGACGCCGACTTGTTTGAGGGTTATTGCGATTGCGAAGGCGAGTATCGATTCGTTGATTATTGCGTGAGTGCGATGGCTTCACCGCACGACTTTCATACTTTGCTCTGAAGAGAATCGGGGATACCTACGATGGACATATTACTCCCTACCGCGATGGTCGAGTCCTTTGCGATTCCGGGCCGACACTGAGATGCTATTGTCGCCTCTTCATGATCGTCTGGCAGGGTGATTCGGGGAAAGTAACATCACTACTACTCACCGTTCAAACCTAGCTGCTACGCCGAGCTTGATGATGAGGTATACGAATACCCGCGCCGAGGGGGCTGACGATTGAAAAAGGAGAAGCTTCATATTATCGAGTGACTACTCGTATTTGCTTACATAACAGATACGTGTTTGCTTGATACGGGAGCAGCACGGCGATTGGGGATGTGAGGACCTATGGCAGGAACGCAACAATCATATTGTGCTGGATTCGGAGGCCGCAAACTTATGAATGCTACGATTATGTATGCAAATAGCATTAGGCGCGGGTATGATGACTCTGCTCTACCATTTTAAATATGTAAACATAATGAATGGTTCGATGATGATATACGCCACGCCTCGTGTTTGTTAGCCTATAATACATATTCGATTGATTGTGAATATTGGCTGCGGCGTTTAAGTTCACGATACCCGGAGGCGCGTTGCCTTGAGCGGTAGTAACTGGATACCAACCAATTGATAGCTATGATTTGGTATAGGTGTGTCGCCCATGGAAGACTTATATTATAGTGGGTTGAGTTACATCGACGATAAAGGGGTTGAAAGTATAGGAGTACACCGTTCATAACTTGGAGGTTAGTTGTTCATTGATGAGACGAAATAAGCTTGTGTACCTATTCTGACCTGTTGTGGGATCTAAGCAGGAGTTTCCAGAAGTCTTCCTAAGGCGCAGTAAATGGATGGAGTGGGCTCATGGAATGGTAACGGTGGTGCTGATCTACGGGCGCAATCTGATTGTATTTCCCCGCTTCGATTTTGCGATATTTCCCATTTCACCCCAATCATGTCTCTGCGATGTCCAATCAGCGGTATAGGAGAAGCTGTTACAACTTACTATATAGCCTTCGGTGTACTTGGCGTATTTACCAAGAATGGGAATGGTGAATGCCCAGTGGTTGAATTATGTGCTTACGCCAAAGATGGAGGGTTATTTTTGGCAGCTTGCGGCAAAGTATGGAAGTAGCGCAGATCTCGAGGTTGTAGGGATTGTACTAAGGTTCTACTAGGCGTACCACGGCAAGTCCGTTAAAGCCGCTAGCTAAAGCAAGTAACAGTCGGCTACGGATATACCTAGAACCGACGTATTTAAGCTTCGATGGATCCGCCTAATCCAAGCCTCATCCCATCACCCATGGAACTGTGATGTACCTAAGTGGGGTTGGCAGATGAAACAGTACTTTGAGTTGGTAGAGACTTGGAGCTACTTTGGCCTAGAGGTTCAAGCTCGGAGAAGTTCCTCGTTAACTCAAGGGAGCTTTCAGGGAATTTGCAGGGAGGGTTTCGAGGAGCTTTCCGGAGAAGGGTGAATGGTCAGTGCGTAGAAACCATACCATTTTAGGTATTAGCTGAGTCAAAGTCAGCGAAATAAGTGAACCAATGAACCAATTGAACCAATCTGGCATGTCGGAAGTTTGGCCTTGCATCAGGTACTAAGTTGTACTAGTTGTAGTTAGTAGTACCTTTTCTAAAAAGTGTCAAGTACTTTTTCGTGTACATTTCTGTACATTCTGTACTTGGATAGTACAAGCTCAATTGAGGACACGGTTGTCTAGCACATACTAAAAGAGAAGAAACCATCGAATTATAATCACATCGTTCGAAAGGCTTGGTGAATCGACGATTTTCCATATTTCCCTCTCTTTTTTTTCCCTAAAAAGAAGAGTTAGGTAACTCACAACATACCTATCGTCAACACAAATTCACCAAGCTTTAAGTCGACGTCTTCACTTTTCCTACCTCGACTCGACTTCTAACCCCCGGCTTGTCCTCTTCTCTCTCCCTATCCTCTTCTCTTCCATTCGCTGACAACCCTTTCCCTCTTCTTCCGTCTGATCATAACAGCCAGCTCTCCCACCCACTCCCAACCCTATATTTACATTCATCGCACCACTGTCGTCTGCAATCTCGCTGTCTTGCGCATATACAGCTGGCCTGGGCGACAATAATACCGCGATCAACGAACAATGGCCCAGATCAGAGGTACAGCCGGCTACCACCTCGGTGGACCGAACCCCTTTGGTGGCCCCAAACCCGAAGCCGCCGACCCAAGTCCCTTAGACGCGATCAGGGAACAAACTAGTAAGATCGAGGACATTTTGGATACCATCAGTGAACCGATCAAGCCGTACGTTCCCCCATTTTCGCCCTCCGCACGTCTATACATTCTACGAGCTGTGTATTCTTATATTTAGCTGTTTGGGATCACGTAGAGTCGAGGCGAGGCTAACGCGCGACTTTTCACAGATATCTACCAGCGATTGGGCGATTCCTGATCGTGGTCACATTCCTGGAGGACGCCCTGCGAATCATAACGCAATGGAACGACCAGCTCGTGTACCTGAACTCCTATAGGCATAGTACGTGGTATACCGACTTGATGTATAGCTTCCCCCTTAGTAAACTGACCCGAATCGCCAGTCCCGAACGGCCTAACGCACCTCTTTCTGATCGTGAACGTCGTAACCATGTTCGCCTGCTCCACCATGGTCATCATCCGAAAGCACTCCGACTACGCCGTCGCCGGTCTCGTTGGCGTCGTCGTCACCCAGGCCCTCGGCTACGGCCTCATCTTCGACCTCAACTTTTTCCTCCGAAACCTGTCCGTCGTCGGCGGGCTGATCATGGTGCTGTCGGATTCTTGGGTTAGGAAGACCAAGGCGTTCGCGGGCCTGCCCCAGCTCGACGAGAAGGACCGCAAGATGTACTTCCAGCTGGCCGGTCGTGTCCTGCTGATCTTCCTCTTCGTAGGATTTGTCTTCAGCGGAGAGTGGTCCGTCTGGCGAATTGCCGTCTCCGTCATTGGCTTGATCGCTTGTATCATGGTTGTCGTTGGATTCAAGGCCAAGTTCAGCGCCACTCTGTTGGTCGTCATTCTGAGTGTGTTCAATGTATTGGTGAACAACTTCTGGACCGTGAGTTTCTACCTACCCCAACGAGGGATTCCGGTCAATTGGGTATGCTAACGTTGTGTGCAGCTCCACGAACACCACCCCCACAAGGACTTCGCCAAATACGACTTCTTCCAGATCCTGTCCATCGTCGGTGGTCTTCTCCTGCTCGTTAACAGCGGCCCAGGCCAGTTCAGCATCGACGAGAAGAAGAAGGTCTACTAGGCGATCCGAGGGGAAGGCTAGCCCGTCGAGAAGACTTCTTGCCCTTGGCACTCTCCGCATCGCGATCACACACACACACACACACACACACACATATCACATATCACATACACACAAATTTTTGTGAGCTTTAGCTAGGTTTATATATAGGTATATATATATATATATCTTCCGCACGTGTGCCGATGCCGACCGGGGGGGGCAACAATGAAATGAACACATTTTTGTGGGCGTAACGGGCGTAAGAAGCGAGGGTTTTTATACAAGAACAACAGAAAATGAAATGAAGAAGAGTTGTGGTTGATTGTTCAGCCGGGAAGAAAAGAGACGAAGACTCCGCCATATTTGTTCTCACCTAACTCGCCATGAGAGGGAGAGGTGTGTTCTTGGCTGCGCAAAGGGGGATGATGGGGGAGGGGAGGGGGGATTGGAAGTCTATACAACTTGAGGAAATGACACTACTAGGATTATTGGTACGTGTATATGCGTGTACGTGTGTATCGGCATTTGTAATGTGTACTATGGGTGAATCTATTGAATTGTTGATTCCATGACCTATCTGCTTGACTGATATTGACTGATACTGCTTACATATTTTATGAGCACGAGAAAGTATGGATCGATTGGGTTTGAAATGTATGGTATTGAGTATAAGTAGGTTGACTATGAGGAATTTATTTTAATACTTGAGCTTCAAAAACTTCTAATATTTGTCTATTTCAGCAACTAGAGATGATCTGTTTGAGACTATTCGATCGATCAAGTCGTCTGTCCCGGCTACCCCCATGCGAGATGGTCATAACTTAGGTCTTCTAAATATCTACCTATTGGAAGCTAACTATAGACTAGATAGCTAGGTACCAGGTAAGTTGTTACGTAAGACCGTGGGAGGTCTTAGAGGTTGGGCAACCTCTAAGAGGCAATAGCCTAATCCCTTCTAGGGGTTCATGACAAAGGCATTGTATGATTGATGAGATATGAGGATACGGCGATTATGGGAAGGAACACGTGATAGGCTATTATGCCGGCCGTGTTTATGTTCCCGCGCATGAATAGGGTAACAGAGGAGCTGGAGAAAATCGGTCAGAGGACTGGGTTCGTTGCGATTTCGAGCCGATTCGAAGGCGGGACTTCCCATGCTCTAAGGGCCGTGGCGTAGCAAATATCTGCAACGCCGTTTATACGGGAGCATGGACCGACGATATGGGATGTGGGGTAGTACGGCTGATGATCTCGACCAGCGACTTAGGCTACCACATCTTTACCACCTTTCCAAACTAGTTCTTCTCATGGGTATCCATAAGCTTCGCAAAGCGTAACCAGCTGCCAGTTGTATTGCCGCTCGATGTACTGCCTCATCCATATAAACGTCGTACTGGAAATTACATGATCATGGACAAAATTGGCCGCGGGGCCTATGGGACCGCCTATTCAGCAACAGAGCTCACGACCGGCAAGCTAGTAGCAATAAAGGAGCAGCCGTGTGGATACGGACGTTGGGAGATTCCGATGTCGAATATGACCAGGAGAGGCCTATCCTCGAACGGCACTTTAACGCTCTCTAGAATGCCGGTACGTTGCAACACTTCCTCAGCTGCTTCGAAAGTTCGTGTCTGCTGACAGATCGCGAGATTGGAGTGATCCGGAATATCCATGAGGATATGAGGATGTACCCTCCAAGCAACGCGAACCTGCGTTGAACCTTTGAAGCTAAAGGATAAACTCGACTATACTTGGATTATTAACGGATTGGGTGTTCCAAGCTTGTTATTATGAGTATCCTTGATTAGGGACCGAGGAAGTGTCATTATATAGGAGTGAATTAATTGAATTAGGGGATCGTGATAGTGATAGAACTGTTGGGGCGGTTTTAGGAGTATGTGTTCCGTTTTTTTCTTTCTTTTTGTGACAGTAAGATAGGTAGTTATGAGATAGTATATGTTGGTTGAGGGGGCGGCGATTCGAAGACCTAAGAATGAATGTATAGAATGTACGACAAATGGAATTGAGATGATGTAGGCTATGGCCCGCTGTAGGAGCAGGACAATAGGTGGTAGTAAGAAGTGATAATGAACTGGAGGAATGTGGTAGAGTAACGAAGTAGCCAGACTTCGTGTGGTCTAATGAATGAATGAATGAGAAAGTCGATAGAATTAAAATATAGGTGGAAACGTTGTATTAGAAATGAAGATGGAGATGAAAAGAAGTAGGGTTCGGTAGTACGCGGTGATATATATATTTATTGAGCGAGCTATAGTTGGTCGACATGGATGGAAACCGATGAAGCCATCCTTTCGAAAGACCGGTTACATCATGGAAACTGGAGCGATCGGTCCCCAGGCACCCACTCACTCGGTGTCTAAGACTGGGAATGACATCTAGTCGCCAACGACTCGGGAAGCACGAGACTTACGAGACCGGAACCTTGGTTGGGCCTAGATCCTGTCGTCAACCTAGCCCACAAGTAACATCCCGATGGCAGCTCTGCAATAGCTTGAGACCGCTTCTTCGGGACGCGCGGTCTGGCATCAGAAGACAGCAACTTTCTTTGTTGGTACCAAGCGTTGAGTCAGATATCTCCAACAGTTAAACATGTTTCTTTGCAGGTAAGTCGGCGGCAAGGAACCGGTCAACTTCACTCGGAGTTCCGGAGTTCCGGAGTTATGGGCACTAGCCGCCAACGACCTCTTCCACATCCCGTGGCAAATGCGGCGCCCCGGTCGGTGAGGCTGGTTGCAGGAAATGTCTCAACTAGTGCGGTCCTATCAAATTTCAGCATTGATGACACGTTTCTTTGTAGGGCTAGGGGGAGTGGATTGCTTGAGTCACATAGGTGAAGCTGGACGTGGACGAAAAGGGCTTTCTGCAGCGCGGCTGGATGCGCAACGGATAGTTGCGTTTGATATACGATGGGTGCCCAAGAGAGGAGGCGGTAACATCCATTTTCCCATTGAATAGATGACTTCATACAGAACTCCCGGGCTATACTGCAAGACAGTTGTCAGGGTTGTACACGGAAAATTGCATTACGGCCCATTTTTTTTGTCGTGATGTTGTACAAGCTGCAAATAACCTGCTGGTCGCATCTCTAGGCACATACATTACCGCGGCGGGCGCAATCTATGACGATATTTCGATCAGCAGAGTAGTACTAGTATGTATAGGTAGATAGACAGATGACAAGTCCGAGGCAGCATGTCTTGCCGCCCAATGAATGAGGCGAGTTTCATATCAGACGGTTTCGGGAACTCGCAAGGCGAGTTGTGGAGAACATATTTTTTTTGGTAATTTCTTTCTATGGTACAAGATAGCGGCAGGTGCTTGCGGCTCATGTGGTTTTGACCTTGGACACCTTGAAGATGATTTCACTCTCTTGGATCAACTTCCATAGGCACCACAGGTAGCAAAGTATGAAACCGGCAGCACCGATGCCGACGTTGGCAACAACCCAAAGATCGGGTTTATCAGGAGGTGGTTTGGCAGTTGCTTCCAGAACATGCCAAGCAGCCATGGCGATGTAAAAAATACCGTGAGTGATAGCCGTGAGCCATTGAACCCAGATATTCTGTCCCGCCTCGAAGTAAGCGCTAATAGATACAGGCGGCAGACCTAATAAGTATGCCCACAAGAGCGTGAGGACCGCGTATGGTACACGCAGGTCGACTCTCTGTAGCAGAGGGAACATTGTCCATACACCGACGAGGTTGGCGAATCCAACCCAGGATCTGATGTCCTTTCCTAGCCCCTGCTTTCCGGCAAGGAGGACGGTCATGGGGAGAAGAGGAAGCAGAGCGCTCTTCTCATGGACTTGATAGCTGAGTAAGAAAAAGCCCCAAGCGGTGGTACTGAAGGCATATGGTAGAAGTTCTTTGCGCGGTTTGAAGAAAATGATCACACAAGGTGGGGTGATGGAGGCGAGTGTTGCTAAGAGTGAAACTCTCTGCAAGAGCTCGGCGGGGTATTTTCGCAGCTTGATGAAAAGGTTAGCCGCACACCAGAAGTTGGCGACCTTGTCTTCGAATAGTCCTCTTGCGAAAGGGAAGATTCGATGAATCATTTGGACCACCTGCTCAACTACCGGATAGTACGAGGCTCCCATATCTAGATAGGGTGAAATAAATGTGAGAATGGGGAGTGGAGGTCGAGGGCCATCGAGATCAGGTCTCGAGTCAATGCCTCGACTAGCATCATATAATGTACCCAAGATTATCGGCAGTACAAGCACTGCGAATGAGGCAAGAGTCACCGCTGCGATCCCGGTAAGTCGAGCAATGTTGATCCGAGGAAACGTACAGCTTCCTAGTAGGAAGGCAAATACAGCTGGCGCATAGTACAGCGCCATTTGCTTAAAACCTAGAGCTGCGACGAAGAAAATTGAGGCCCACATATATCGGCCTGCCACCATGCTCGACATGCTTGCCAGGACGAACCCGAGCATCACAGTATTGTACTGAAAGTGAACGTGGTCTATGAGAATGGTGGCTGGTTGCATGAGTATAGCTACAAGAGCTACTGAAGCTGTCCATTGAGCAACTCCAAATAGCCGACTATATCTCCTAACGAATATCACGGCTGCGGGTATGTAGATGAGGTATTCGGACACAATGACAGTAGCTCTCATGAAGACCTTTAGAGTGGGATCCTGCGAGCCTCGAGAGGTGTATAGTTCGAACCATGACGGGTCAATGAGAGACCCGACCTTGCCGAGTAACAAGCTGTGGTATGCTGTCAAGGGAGGGTAATCGAGGCCCCACCATTCTAAGTCGTGAAAATACCATTGTGATATAGGTAGATGTGTGGTGATCTCCATCCAGTGCCTTTGCGCCTCGTAGTCCCCAAACATCGGTGGCTTTTGGAAGCCTATAGTTGGAAAAAGAAAAAGCGTTAGCTTAAGTCCGATGTGAAAATAGCTAGAGGCGCGCGCATTGGGCAAATATTTATGGATGCAACAACGGTCTTACCTGAATATCCCCAAAGACCAGCAGCCCATCTAAACAGCCCAACAACCATCAATATTAGGGGTAGAACCTCCCATTGTGAGAGAGAGCTCCGGGCGGGCCAGAGAAAAGCGGCTAGAGGAAAGGATGGTGTTCGGATGAGAGCTTCGGGTTTGACGTTGACAGAATTGTCGAAATGCGCCGTCTTCTTGTTCCTGCGCCGCGGCTTATGCGGCGATGGTGAAGCGGAAACCATTGGATGTCTTCACCGTTGAAGTGTTATATGTCGTATAGCTTGTGAAGGCATTTGGTCGCTTAGTCGTTTAGTCTAGCTCTGTCTTCCAAATCTGACCAGGTGGCATTGAAATGTTGTCGAGGTCAAGCTGAATTTGGTGTAGCCTGGCTGTCCAGTGTCTGGGTTTATCTTCGTAAGTTTGTACTATGTACCTGAGTACCTGCGTTTTCGGACAGGGATTGTTTGATTAGCTTGTCACAAATTCACTTCACGGTAGGGATTTCCTTCTAGAAAAAGGTGGAGAGGCAGAGAGGTAGGGTGGAGGCAGAGAGGACGGAGTTGTGGCTGACGGTCCGGTTAAGCACGGCACGGGATTACTAAACACAGACGGTGTGGCTTTATGACGTCCCGCTTCGAGCAGGCAATACTGCTCCAGTCTCCGGTTTCACAACAGCATCCATATCTGATTTGTTACATTTACCCCTTTGTATTACAAACCTTGGAGGGAAGGCATGACATGAACAACTTAGGCTCAAGCCAAGTAACTTGGCTTTGGCTTCGGTGATCTTTTGTAACAGATTCAAGATTTTTCAAGATTTTAAAAAAAGTCTCCTATCTTCAATGACGAGAAAATTATGCTCATCTAAATTCATTTCAAATAAGGCATTGAGATTTTATCATGATCATGATCATGATTATATTATGATTATAACATCGTGATAGAAGATTCACCAAGATGCCTTTTCCATTTATATTACCCACCACATCATCATTCTCATTCTCGTCTAGCTTCACATGCGAGTCTCACCCCTCGCTACCCTTAAACACAAGCACACATCGAGGGGTTGTCAAGGACTCATTAAAGAAGCACAAGCGACTTCCCGCGACCTCTCAGGGCCCTAACCTACCATCTGTCCTCTCTAATTTAAATAACTACCTCCCCTATCTCCATGCTATCGATGCTGGATTAAGCAATAAAGTAGTATCAGGAGAAGAGGTCAGTGTGGTGTTAACCTCCAATCCCACCATTGAATGGCGACCTACCTTATCAGATCATGCAGTGCCGGGCAAGGAAATAGCCAGAGTCAAAGTCCAGTCTATAGAATATGAGTTGTTCTTTGTTCTCTCAGCCGTGGGTTATACTCATACTCTGCTTGCCCGCTCTTCCCTGCATCCACTTTATGTCACCTCAGGTGTGCCACTTAGCACACAGGAACGGACAACCGCCATAACGACTGCCACGAAACACCTCCTGGATGCGGCCTCGGTACATGACTATCTTGCTCGTCGGGCAGAGAGCCTCACCACAACACCCCCATGTGGTGATATCACGCAATCTACGACCCGCGCTATGTCTTCGCTCGCCCTAGCTGAGGCAACACTTTTAGCTGTTCTCAAGGATGACCCATACCCGGCAGTGGTGGCGCAGGACCGGAACGAGAATGACCGGGAGTGGATGTACAAGGCGCCCGAGATTCCCAAAGTTCGAGCCCACTTATTCGCCCGCCTATGTCTCGCAGCCGCAGACCACGCAGCTCAAGCATCTTCTCTATGCCAATCACAAGGAAGGGGTCCTTCGAAGCTGAATGAGGGACTACTGCGTTATCTAGAGGACTTTAGAAAGACGAGCCGGGCGAAAGCATGTCGCTTCTTCGGCATAGACGCGGAGTTGGGAGGCCAGACGGGTAATGCTCTGGGCTGGCTGCGATGCGGTCTTCAGGAGCTCGGGGTCGAGTCGAAGGAGGCTAAGAAGGGACTTAGTTTCACGCGGATGAAGAAGGATTGGTCTGAGAGGAGGGAAGATAAGAAAGTTGAAAGAGGAACGAATTGGGGTGCCGATGCAGGTAGGGTGGAGGAGACGAGAGTTATTGAAATGTTGGAGGCGAAGTGGACTAAAATCAATGATACGGTAAGTCTACCGAGTGAAAGTCGACCTATTTCTGGCTGACGAAACTACAGATGATGACCCAGGCCATTCCAGCTCCCGGCACATTACTAGCGAGTCTTCCGTCCGGAAGAGAGATACATAATATCAAACCTTACCAGCTTCCAGAGCTCGGAAGGGAGTCTCTCGAAGCAATGCGAGCCCCTCCAGATCGTCTGGACGATTTTGGAGACGACCAATTCAGTTCAGATGAAGCGACAGTTGTTAATACGCCGGTCGGCGCATTCCCCGGCACGTCGGACGAGTACCGAAGCGCAAGCACGAGGTCTTATTATTAGATATGCATATATCTATCTCTCTTAAAGAAATGAAAACTGATAGGTCTGAAAAGGAGACGGTGTAGAATTAAGGGTTTTCGTAAGACCACGACATTCCATCCTTAGTTCTACATTATAGGAGATATTGATTTACCCAAAACACATATTTTCTGTACCTAGGCAAGTATACTCTATCCATAATATCCAATCGTTCATTTTCTAATGATAACTGCAGTATATATAATATAGAACATCCGTGCCTGTAGCCGGACTCGTTTTAGTTGGAAGTACCTGGGTTTAGGAAAGCAAGACGCTGTGTTACTTATATTTAGGCTATCTTGTCTTTTAACGATGACGGAAGGTCACAATTTCTTCATGAAAAAAATTTTAAAATTTACTTACTCTAATGTCCCTGAGTAAACTAACGATCCCGGTACATTTTCCATCAAACGCCGTTCGTCGGAGGTGTCATGTTTAGAAATGAAAAACACCCTTCTAGCATGCATATGCACCTCTACATGCCAAGCAAAAACCACATCTCTCCCCTCTCCTCTATCCCCTCCCCCCTAACTTAATAAGTGTAAACCATATTCGTGACCTGCGGCTTTAGAACCTGGCACTTCTTCTTCAACGTCTTGACAGCCTCAACGAACAGCTCGTCACTATCCCACTGTCCGGTACTCTCAATCGAGAAGATGAAGTGATCCCTCCTCCGCCCCAACTTAACCTTGCCCTCGAACTCGGGATGGCGTAGCACCTCCCTGCTCACCGTATCGCGCATCGGGTCCTTAACAACGGCCTTCAACTCGCCCTCGTGGCCCTCGTACCCGCTCCCCTTCGTCCTCGCTTCCTGGTGCGTGACGGGCTCGAGCGCGATGACGCCCGGCATGAAGCAGTCGGCGAACTTCCGCGCGTCGGCGCCGACGATGGGGCGCGTGATGGTGATGGTGGGCATGAGCCGGTAGCTGGCCGTGGCCACGGGCGACCACTTGGCGTGGTCCCAGCCGAAGCCCTTGTGCATGTGCATCTCGACGTCGATCTCCTGTCCCGGGCGCATCTTGGCGATCAAAATATCCGGGTTGCAGGGGCGGATGCGGTTCTCGCCGGAGAAGTACTTGGGCTGGCCGCCGAGCAGCTCGCAGGTGATGTTGCGCGCGTACAGGTGCGCGTTATGGTACAGCTCGCGCGGGTCGCGGGAATCGCGCGGCGCGGCGTGGTTGTGCGTGCAGGCGGCCTTCAGCTTGAGCGAGATGGTGTTGTTGTCGAAGGTGGTGTCGTAGGTGCCCTCGCCCTCGGCCGGCTTGCGCCAGAACCCCATCCACTCGCGCAGCCCCTTCTTGCCACCCGTGAACGGGATCAGGCCCAGCCGGTGCGCCAGCACCTCGTCCTGCACCACGGACGTGTTGTTGTGCACGAACACCGTGTCGATGGCGAGCGTCGGGATCTCGGCGATCAGGATGCGGCGGAAGGCGTTGGCGATCGAGGCGTCCACGCCGATCAGCGAGAACTGCGCTTCGAATTGCTTGTTCTCGTGCCATTGGACCTTGAAGCTCTGGCGGAAGGCTTCCTTATCCCAGGCTTGCTCTTCGTTGGCGTAGTTGTCGGGGTAATCGGTCGAGACCGTGTTGGTTACCGTCTCTTTGTTTATGCCCACGATCTAGTTTACATGTTAGATTTCATATTTTCATATCCAGAATGAAGAATTGAATGATGAATAATAATATACATTTCTCTCTTCCAATTCTTGCGCACTAGGCGGTTGTCGCTTTCCTGACGAAGGTGCCATGGCTGTGTGGTGGTCTGCAAGTTGAACAGGTCTCGGCGGGGTGAACGAATAGCAGGAGCTGGTTGCCTGCCTTAAAGAAATGAAAAAAAAAAAAAAACTGCGACCGGGAGAAAAGTTCTTATCATATCTTATCAGTACTTATCAATTTATGGCGTTAGGTTCACACCTTGTATTCGGCAACCACCCCACTAGCTTTGCTTCCCTTGCTGCCTTGGTAGGTGCGCCCCGTCGCGTGTTGATTTTGCCCCACAGCGAAGGTTATAAATACCCAGACTTTCTTCTCGACTTTTTTGATTTCTCTTCCTTTCTCCTTCATACTTACCTTGTTCCGCTGACCTTGGCTCAAGAATCAGGGTCAGCAAGAAGGGAGACCTGCATTGCACATCGCGGAGTCGACCTTCTTCTATTATCCCTCGTGGATCGTGGGGAGCGCAATTTTTGATGTCTTCATTTTCGTTGTGAGCGATGCCTTGATGCATCGCCATGAGGAAGATGGTTCGGGCGAGATTTGGGCGAGATGATGACACCTTGCCATTGAAGCTCGCTCGGTGTGTGCAGTCATCAGTTCATCAATGCAAAACTAATATACTATCATTACATACCCATATTACAGCTTCTGGGTTCATGTCGCTACTATGTGTACTGTTTATTGTACGTGCTATTAATAAATGTGAGGCATTGAGGTTGAGGCTTGTAATAGAAACGCATCTCGCATCTATCAATCAAACAAAACACCAAAAATTATGCCAAAAAGTTGGATCACCAACCTCTTCAAGGCCCAGCCCAGGATCTGTTGATCGGCTCCTGGCTACTGCGCCCCCGCTATTAGGTATTTCTTTGCCTACCCTTTTTCAAGGGCCCAAAGGTGCGTTGCGCGGTGCGATGCATTGCACTCTCTTTGAGACTCGAACCCTAAACCACCCGTTTCAGAGCAGTTGTTAGGACAGGAACGAGAAGGTGTCTGTGGAAACGTACACCTTGACCATCGGAACGTTACAGTCAAGCTGTTAAGATCCGCCGATGGAAAATCTACACAATATTTTACTATTTAACCTTCACTTTGGTTGTTGCCTGATACGTCGACAGGTACCCAGGTGACCTAGGCCGTACAGTATTATCTAGATGTTTTCCTCGTACCTAGTACCGCATGCCTTATCCACCCTCTTCTATCGTGAAGCATGTCGTCTAGTGGGTATTATACATACATTCGTACACAAATGCCGAGCATTTCGCCGTCCATTTCTAATAAACACATTCAACCACTCAGAACAACTTGATCCCATTCCCTGCCGCCTGGTCCATGAAGAAGTTCTTCACAGGTCCCAGTGCATTGATCGCGTTTAATCCCAACGACCGCAACGGCACCAACGGCCCGCTACCTACAGAGTACACCTTGTGCAGCTTATCGCACACGCCGAGTAACACATGGTTCGGCCCGTACCTCTCCGCGTTATATGGCTCGAGGGACATGCGCGCACCAATGTCTTGCCCATGCGAGACTGCATACTCGATCGTTCGTGTTAGTGACTCGACGTCGCCTTGTCCTTGATTTAGACCTTGGCCTGCGAGAGGGTGGATCGAATGCGCCGCATCGCCGACCAGCGCAACGCGCTCCCCGATATATGTATCCGCATGTCGCAGCTTTAACGGAAATGAAGCTACGGTGCCTTCTTGGACACCGACGACTGTCTGTGGTATAGCTCGGTAGTTGAACTGTGTGTGCTGCAGTCTCCAGGCTAGCTCGTCGACTTGGCCCGAAGAGAGGGTGTGCATAAATGCAATATCTACGGGAGTAAGGCGGAAGGCGGCGTTCACGAGGGCAACGAAGTCCTTTGCTGAGAGTGATTTAAGGAGGGCGGCATTCACAGGAGTCGTGGACCAGACCAGTGTTGATAGGTTGCCTGGAAGAGGGAGCATAGCGACGGGACCTGTGGGTAAGAATCTCTGATACGCGATCTTCATATCATTTCCTCCCCAACCCTCACCTTCCAGCTCCAGCGTCGCAACAACACCATGTCGCTCGTAATCCCATCCCCTACTCTCTATCCCCGCAAACGCTCTCACAGGACTATTAGCTCCATCCGCACCCACAAGCAATCTTGCCGCCAACTGCTTTCCCCCAGCCAAACTCACAACCGGCCACTCCTTCAGATCTAAATCTTCCGTCTCCTCGCCAAACCCAATTCCCTCCACCTTCACCCCATCAAACACCTCGACACCCCCCAACTCCTCCAACCTCCCAAGCAGCCCAGACGTCAAGTTCAAGTTCTCAGTCATATACGCGATCGTGCCGCCCCTCTTCTCCCTCGCCCACTCGAACTCGATCCTAGCATCGGACACCCCGTCCCAAACCTGCATCTCATGGTACGCCTGCACGCGGTCCCGCCTCACATGCCCCCACGCCCCTATGCGGTCGAGGAAGTGCGCGGAGGCGGGTGTGAGCGAGCTGCACCGGTTCGAGAAGCGGTCGGGCGGCATCTTCCAGCCGCGCACTTTGCGCAGGTCTTGTGCTTCGACGAGGGCGACTCTTAGACCTGCCGTTGTGGGGTTCGATCCTGTATACGCAAAATCAGTATATGCCGTAGCATTGGTGTGAGCGGGTGTACGGTGGTGGTGATGGTGGTGGTGGTGAACTCACGTAGCGTGGTGAGGAGACTGAGCCCCGCCGGGCCGCCGCCCACACATACGACATCGTAGATATCGGGTTGCTGAGAGCTCGCGCTAGCATAGGATCTGG
This sequence comes from Rostrohypoxylon terebratum, assembly GCA_022497145.1. Taxonomy (NCBI): domain Eukaryota; kingdom Fungi; phylum Ascomycota; class Sordariomycetes; order Xylariales; family Hypoxylaceae; genus Rostrohypoxylon; species Rostrohypoxylon terebratum. The sequence continues at coordinate 74,468 of MU385938.1, read as the reverse complement.
ACGTTTGAGGGGCTAGTCGACGGATGCAGGTCCGACATAGGTTCGGGATGGGTCTTCGGAGCCGGCGGCTAGATAAGACGACGAAATTCATGTTGTCGGATTGTCCGCCGTGCGCAAGATCGACTTGAGTCTTGAGATTAAAGTGATTGCATCGATCTTTCAAAAACTGGAGAGAATCGGTCCCATAGAAGAGCTCCAGGGCTGCACTTGATTGGTTACATTTAGTGTACCTATTGAGGTTTAGTGGAGATTAGTGCATCTCAGGGATCTCTTAGTGCATCTAGCCACTAAACTACAAGTAGAATGGTTCATCTAAAATATGCTCAGGGAAACTTCTTTCGCGCTTCAGTGGAACAAATTTATTTAGGGTCATCTGTACAAGTCGGTCTAGATGAACTTTTGACAACGGCAAACAAAATGCTTGCTTTGACCCCTCCAGGACACACGAACAGAGCAGCGATGTTGAGCTTTCACGCAAGTATCCACAGCGAAATCTTTAAACAGACCGGCTCAAGATATAACCTAGAAATGCTAGTTCAGTCCCGCGAGGACGCTGTCAAAGACTCGGATCTCTATGGTCAGGTCACCCAGGCCATGTACCTATGAGACCTAGCCGAAGCGTTAGTCAAGAGATATGACTGTATGGGTAACCCGAGTGATTTAGATAAAAGTAAGGAGAGCGAAACCAAATCTATAGAAAAAATCACCGAACTTGGTCCACACAATGGTTCGCATCTCCAGATTTACGGATCCATACTCACTCGACACGCAGCTTATACCCACTCACTCGGCGACACCAACTATGCTATTAGCGTCCTGCAAAAGGCAGGACAACAATTCCCTGGAAAAGATCGTTTCGGAAGTGCATACTGGAAGGATTTTGCTTCAGCTCTCACTTTAAGGAGTGAGTTACTAGGGACAACAGACGATCTTGACGCAGCTATCATAGCTTCAGAGAACCATATAAAGGCATGTCCTTGCAATCTCGATGACATAGCAATGTCCCTCACACGCCTGGGTATGTTTTATACCATTCGATTCTACAGGAAAAGGATGATTGGTGACATCTACCTTTCGGTCGATTACCACGAAAAAGCACTGGATTTAATGACAGGGGGTCGGTCGCCAGCAGCAGATCCAAATCTTGTTTAATCTAACGTTTGCGTTGAGGGCGCGATTCAGAAGTCGCCATTGGGAAGATACCATGGCAGGCCGCATTGAAGAGTCGGGATACCATATAGAAGACTTGAAGGGAGCGGAAAAGCTTTGCAAAGAGATCTTGGAACTTTGCCCGCAGAGGAGTTCGAGTCGGGTAGAGTTTCTACTAAGCACATGCACAACTTTTCGCTTGTTAGCAACGTTCGATCATCCTACGAACGTCAAAGATCCACACGCCACCGAATATTACTTGGATGAAGCTGTCAGATATAGTAAGGAAGCAGTACAGCTGTCGTCTGCTACAGACAATTGGGATGAATGGTTCGAATATGCGATGTGTTTAGCATTGCGTTTCAAGCAAAGCAAGAAGCTTTCGGACAGGCAAACAGCATTAGACATCTATAAGGAGACACTGAACTCCAAAGAATACGGAGTCCATATGCAGATCCTCGCAGCAAATTGGGCAGCCAGGACTCTCTTCCCAGATGATGTGAAGACAGCGAGCTGCATGTTCTCTCAAGCTGTAGAGCTCTTGCCTAAGGCCATATCCCGGAATATTACTCAAATTGAACAGCAAGTCATCCTTTCCCGTGCTGTTAGATTTGCATCAGCGGCTGCAACCCTCAAGATGCAATCAAACAAGAAGGCTAGCGAGGCCGTCCGTCTGTTGGAAGTCGAGCGCGGTGTCATCGCTGGACTCTACATCATCGAGCGTACGGAGAGTGCACATCTAGAGGAGGTTCATATGGAGCTTGCCAAAAAAGTTTAGGGGTGTACAAGAACGTCTAGAAAGATCAGAGCAAAGCGTGCTGCTACCTAATGTCAATTGTTTTCTCGAATTCCAAATCTCCCGGAGATATGATATAGTCCAAGAGTTAGACTGCATATTAGCAGAGATTCGAGAACAGCCTGGCTTCGAGCAGTTTCTGCTTGGCCCCACCCCTGACATGCTTACAGCTTTGGCGGTAGAAGGTTCTATTGTCTATCTCAACGCCTCACCATTCGGCAGCATCGCCTTTATCATAACGAAAGAAAAGATTCAGTCACTTCCCCTGCAGCAACTCCATGTCAAAGACATTATGGCAAACGCAAGAAAGCTCGCTAATATTATGCACGACCACAATCTCGTCAATCAGCGAAAAAACAACAAAATTTTGAACAAAGTCCTACAGTGGCTGTGGGATAGTGCCGTTGCCGAAATTCTACAATTCTTAAACTTCACTAAGGAGCCAGAATCCGAGGAAGAGTGGCCGAGGATTTGGTGGATTCCCGTGGGGCTACTCAGTTTATTTCCAATCCATGCCGCAAGAAGCTAAACCGGGGACGTGGCCACAATGGATCGTGTTATATCGAGTTATGCAACGACAGTTAGGTCGCTTGCTCTCTCGCGAAAGAGAATATCAGCTCTCGATGCACAGAAGCCAGGTACCACCGAGGTCTCTCGTCCCCTCGAAGCATGCTTAGTGAGTATGAAAACCACTCCACGTCTGAATGAGCTTCCCAACACAGAAACCGAGGTTCAAGCCATCGCTGATTTACTACCGATTCCGAAAACGATCTTGGCCCAACCTACGAAGGAGAAGGTTTTGGAAGCCCTCCAACGCTGCTCCATCGTTCACTTCGCGTGCCACGGCGAAATGCACGCGGACCCATCGCTAAGCCGCATCTTCTTCGAAGACTGGGAAGAAAACCCATTTTCCGTGCACGACATGGCAAAGCTCAACCTTACTTGGAAGGCGAGGCTAACTTATATTTCCGCCTGCCACGCTGGCACCAGCAGTAACGCTGTCCTGCTCGACGAATCCGTGCACATGGCCGGCGCCTGTCAGCTGGCCGGATTCCCAGCCGTCGTCGGGTCGCTCTGGAAGGTGTCGGACGAATACGCCCCCGTTGTCGCCTGCGGCGTCTACTCGCGGCTGACGCCGGACGGCACGCTAGACGTTCGTCGAACAGCGCAAGCTTTACACTTCGCCGTCCGCGAAGTCAGATCGAAAAATAAGGATTATCCTATTATCTGGGCTCCGTTCATATATTTCGGCGTGTGATCCATTCGAGATCACTTCCACAACCCATCAAAACTCGGATCAAAACACTACCTAGGACCTAGGTCTTACGTCAACTCTTGTATTAGGATATTGCATGACTTGTCTCAAGTTGATCTTTTATGAAATCAGATTGGAATTACTTATGAATGTATGAAATTTTTTAATTACGCTGGGGACTAGGTGAATTTTATCAAATTGGAATGAGGGAAAAACAGATGAAATTGGTTGATCGGTTATTATAACCTATGGTCTTATGAAATTACCATGATATTTATGATTTGTACAACCCAATTAAAAACCCAACCTCCCATTTTCGTGACCTGAACGTAGGTATGTTACACGCGAATATAAACGTCAATAATTCCAACCCAGCCCGAGCCAGGATATACATATACTCTAAACAAGAAAACAATCAGCCCTCCCTTGATTCATACAAAATTCATACAAGACCTCCCTTAACACGTATATGGTATGATCGATGGTAGGTAATGAAAGCTACCACTGTGCCAGCCATTTAAGGCGCGGGGCTCCTTATTGTGTGATCGTAAGTATCATAATCCGAAGTGGGCGTGGGGCTCACATACGCCGGTTCTGCGGCAGCCACTTCATTGCCATTATAATTAGCCCAATCCAACAAACTTCAAGGAAGAACTTCAAGCCATGGGGGACGGCTCACCTCTATCACCCGTTTCGCTAGCGGGTACACCGCTCCCGGCAGCCGTCATCTCTTCTACGAGGGCGAACGAGTCTTCTTCCACATTCTTATCCCAGGCCTTGAGGTCGTCCTCGGCATCGTTCAAGACTTGACGCGCCGCAGCCCCGTTCTGGTAGGCGCGGCGGGCATCGCCTGGCGTGACGGGTGAATCATCTAGAAGCTCTAAGAGCCGCCGGCCGTGCTTGGCAAGGATGATCTGCTTCTCAGCGCGCTCGATGACAGCGGCAAATTCGACATCGTAGGATTCCTTCAGCTTGTTGCGAGTCTATACCATACCACGTATCAACAACCTGTCTACCTACCTATACGAAATCACGCCAGTACCCAAGTAACTTCAAAAAAAGGGGGGCGACCTAAAACCTACAATATTCGTCAACTGCGCCTCAGCAACCAAATTCTCCGCCTCAGCCCTGACCAACTCCTGCTCGAGGATAACCAGCCGCGAGCTCTGCGGCTCCCTAGCCTTGACCCTCTGAATCTCGTCAGCGATCTTGGCCTTGGCGTCGCGGCTGGGCTGGACGCTCTTCTCGGTGTTGCGGACGGTCTTGAGCAGGGCGCGGGCGTCGTCGAGCGCGTGGGCGTACGCGTCCTCCAGCGCGCCGAGCTCCGACAGGATCACGCCCACCTTGTCGCTGACGTCCGACACCATCTCGTCGCCCGTCTGCTCGCCCCACTCCGACAGCTGCTTCGCGATCGACTCCCGCTCGCGCCCCGCCGTCTCGTGCGCCGCGATCAGCGTGTTCGAGGACTTGATCAGTTGGTACAGACGCCGGGATAGCTCGGGTTGGATCGAGCCGCGCAGCGAGGCGAAGGAGAAGGCTTTGCGTTTGGAGGGCCCCGGCGAGCTCGGCGTGCCGGCTTTGCTGGAGCGGATGGAGAGGGAGCGGTTCCTAAGGGGGTTGAGCACCTATCAGTTAGTCTGTCTCTCCTTTCCCAATAGCATAGGTAGGTGTGGTTGGGTTGAGTTAAGGGGCGGGATGGTACAGGTATGTCGACCCCAGAGATCGAGTGCTCTCCTGGCGGCTGAGCTGAGTTCTCCGCTCAAGCTCGGCCACGCCGCGCGAATTGCCGTTGAAGAATGGGAAATCCATCGTGACCTACATGATGTCTTCAAAACGGAAAAGTTACGAGTTTTGGCTGGCTCTGTTCTTTTGGTTGAGGCGGCTACTAGGAGACTGTTAGCTAGCTACTTCCAATTTCTATGATTGCTTTCCTCGTATAGTCGGATAATCGGTAGGTGATTTCCCATTCCGGTGTTCCTGGTCTCATAAGACCTTCCCATTGTTTTATGACGCAGTTACACAAAGGTAAAATAAAATTCACAGGGACAGGGACAGGGACGCTTGGGTAGGCGAGGTGAGAACATTCAAGTTCCTGATGTCTTTGATTTGAATTCCACAACTAGGTACATACAATATAGGAACTGGAATATAGGAGACAGCTCATGGAACTCATGATATTCCCTAATCTCCGTGGGTACCTAGATATCCGACGTTACGTAGAGGAGTGGAGTCGAATATGTATGGTGTAGATCGATCTATGTTGATAGTACAATCGTGTATTCTCCTAAAAAGACACCTTTCAAACCCCCTCCCACCGACCTCAGCCACAGAATACTGATATTACATCACGTTCTGCCGACGGAAGCATGGATGCGCCTACGGAGGAAATAGAGCGTAGCGTAGTTGTAGACGCAATATACGGGAGATGACGACGGAGGGAAGCTAGAGAACCCATCATGATGTCATAACTTTTTTTGCATTTTGGTCTAGAATGTGCTAATGTAATCGTGCTTGGGAGCTGCAAACCGACACCCCGACACCCCGCTTGGTCCGAGCGCCCGGCCCTCCCCCCTATCCCTACCCCCTACCCCCTATTTCTCTTTCCAATGCTTTCCAATCATTCTATCCATCCTCGGAACTCCCCGGCTGGATTAGGAAAAACTCATTAGGTCGTTTAAGTAGCAACGAATATTATATCTCGATATTAAAGAACCCTACGTTCGAATATAAACCCCCGTCCCGAACTTTTGATTATTGTCATGTGCGTTGATGTAATGTGCTGTGGTGGTTTATGATGTATGGTTTATAAGTTGTATTGGATGACGGTATGAATGGAAGGTTGGTTTATAGGTCGAATTGCAGTGTGCAGTGTTTCTGCGGCAAGCCCGCTTCTCAGACTCAAGCTCAATGGTATCTCGTCTGGCTGGTCCTCTCATACACCACGGGAGCGCTGCGTCGGTAGCTTGTGGTACTGACGCGGGGGCTGTGATGTGTGTGGTGAGAGTGATAGCTAACCCTTGGCGTAGATGAGCGGTGGTGATGGTGGTGGGCTTGTCTCACTGGGATGTACTCCTCGTGATAGTAGTACTTCCGCGACGGTTCAGCTCGGAAACACATCTTCTCCGACTCGGTATGGATGGAGATATGGTAGGTCATGTGTTATTATCAGATTATATATACAAGGCCTAAGCTTGTTGAAGGCCTTGATATTGATATATATGTTGATGTTGAATTAGACTTGAAGGCTTAGAAGGGTGTTGCGAATAGTTGAACTTGTCAAGCAGCTGGGGCTGAGTCTATATAACCTGATTGAATCGAGTTTATTAATGCAAATGCCGATGGAAAAGTTGAAATGGAAAGTCAATTCAGAATTCAAAGAGGGAGGAATCTGGCTAGCCGCTAGGTATTTATGTAGGTATTCATCTTCAGATGACCTATGACCCAACTCAGCCTTGCTGACCCAAAATCGTCACGAGGATGTGACTTCGGTGTAACCGTCCTTTGAAGTCCTGGATCTATCATGGATGTCATCTTGGCGTGCGTCCTAGATCACTATTCCGGGTTCCCAGTTCTCGAGACCCTCGAAGGAGATCCTCGCACACATCCTATTTTTCCATGCTGTCATCCCTGCAGCCGATAATTCGATATGCTAACAATATCTACATACTATTGAAAGCTGGCAATGCCCGTGGATGGATGTATCCAGCATGTATGTAGATAGGAAAAGAAGGAACTTGGTCGTACGAGAGATGCAGGAGCCTTGACAATCTTTTTTGCGCCACCCACGCAGCCTATCGCCTATCGCAGGATCTAGAAAGCGATGATAGTGCCGGAGGGCGGGTCCAGCGGGAAAAATCTTGCCCAGAACGCCGTCACTCTGGTTCTGTCGACTTGGACTTGGACTGCTTTTTCTCGTTAGGCCCCCTCGACACGAACAGGTTGGTCCCGGCCGTGGCGACCTATGACACGAAATGGATCATCGCCTTCTATGCACCCGGGCGAGCTGGAAGACAGCCAAGCAGCTAAGGTTGTCTTCGTTCTGCCATATCTAGAACTCTCGTGTCCAAAGCCGGAAACACTTTTGACACCATGCTGTGCCCTTCTTTCGTGTCCACCGGCGCCCATCCATCGCGATGCCGTGCTTAACAAATACCCACCAAATCCACCTATAACGCATCAATTAATTCCGCCTCAATCAACCCCCATGCATATGTCGTCCCCATATAAGGTGGGAATGCGATCTCGAATATGCTAGCCCATCTGTCCATCTTCATCATCCTATGATTGTGCATGCTTTTTCATAGAATTTTCTTTCTACATTTCATTTTCCCTACAGCCGCCGTGTAATCCCGCTTCTGCACTTTTTGCATTCCCGCCCCCGAGATGTCAGATGTCGAGCACCGGACGTATGTATCTAACTTAACTGCCTGCCAGGTGGTAAAGAGTACGACCTATGATGTTGCGCATACGTCAGCCTGCAGCTAGAATCACAAGCTTATCTATTCCTACTAAAATATCATCAAGCTACTGCCCTAGTTTAGCTCCGTCATAGTATAGCGCTACCACCTCGATTTAGGACCCTTAGACCCTGTAAAATCTGGATATTTGCCGACTATGCCTTGTTCTAGGTGAACTTGGTGTGTCTCGTGTACTCAGACATTCACCGAAATAAAGCGATAAGCTCACCTTGGGTGCCTACTTGCGTAAGAAAACCTGGCTTAGTTCCCCTTGCCTGGTAGTTCAGGCAAACACCTTGAATAGGTACTTACCTATTAGTAGGTAGGAGCAAGGAGTTAGGTTAAATTGAATAATTTCATTTCATGTCAGTATTCATTCCGCGTCGAAGCTATGCCTCGAGCTATTCTAGAGATTTCCTAGGCCACCATAAACCCCTTTTGGAAACCCTGTAATCTACACACGCATTGTCACATAGTACACATACACACGCATATGTACCTAGTCCCAAAACAAATCCAACACCCCTTTATTTTGTCGCGAACTTCACATCCACTTTGGAAATCGCCCACATCCCAACAAAAACCGCCACCATGCTAGAGAAGACGATCAATGGCTTGCGCAGGCTGGCTGCCAGCGAATAATCGTAAGATACGATAAGATCGCGGCCTCGGAAGTCATCCACCAAGTTCCTCGCCTTGATTGTTAGCACAGTGCGACCGATGGTATCTAGATACGTCTTCTGCTGATCAACCGTGAATTCGGTAATGGAAGATTCTGGAATTGTTGTGTAGAAATGCACGTTGCTGCAAGACCGTTAGAACATGTCCAATAGGAAATATTGTTAAGAAACACTCACTCGGCACCCTCAGGTAAAAGCACGCGGACTTGGACTTGCTCATACGCGGCACCTTCAGCTTGCTTAGGTCCCTCGATGAAAGGCACATTCAATAGGTAGCTATCGCCGGACTTCTTTCGCAAGAATGTCTTAGCATCCGCATTCCAGCCAATTGTGAATGGATACTTCCAACCACCAAAAACGGGGTAGCGGGGCTTGAGCTCGAGTAAGGCCTCTCGTCGGCTGGATCGGAAGCGCGAAGTGGACACATTGCCAATGGCGTCCGTGAAGTACGCATCCTTACTTCCAACTCGAAGAGGGAATCGAATGTCTTTTAAGGCAGACGACTGAGGGTTGAAGTACTGGGATTGCGCAAACTTAACCCTATTGAACTGCGATGAGAGGTTCGCGCCGTGGTTGTAAAGGGTGTATCGCTCTTCGAATGCGACGTTTCCTCCCCAGTGGCTGACTTCGACGTCTCGCTCATATAGAGATACATGGGTAACGGGTTTGGTGAACTCAAACCTTACCTTTGCCGGTGACACTGCGCCGGCCGGTACCTCGGGGAAGGGACCGTAGGTAAGCTTGGAGCCTTGCTTCTGAGGGAATTCCTTGATATCGTCGTTACCGGCGATCTTGGTGTAATCGGGGATATCAGAAGATGGAAGCTTGATTTCGGTCTTCTGCTTCAACGTGGGATAGGCAGACGGGGCGTACGCCGAGAATTGGTACACAAGGTATTGCTTATCGGATTGATCGATCGCAGCTGGTAAGGGCGAGAATGTGTCAAGGTAGTAGAACGAGATACCTAGGGTCTGTTGACCCTTGGCCGGCAAGGGTGCGGGTAGTCGAATGCGATAGTACTGAGTATCACTAGTATTTTGTTAGCAATCGACTTGGAGTATGCTTGGAATATGCAAGCCTTGAACGAGATGCAAACTTTCTCACCTTGAGGGGTCGAATTCGACGACTTCTACGACGAAGCCTGATACATTGGGATCTTTCCTGTCCTTCACCTCGACACCACCGACTCGTTCCAGTTGCGCACTCGTGAATGGGAGGAAGTATTCATCCTGGGGCTCGGATGACACGTTCTCGATTAAAACATTGATAGCTTCCTTCGCATAGTTCTTTTCTAAGGAGATTACATGTACTAAGTTGGCATTCTTGAAGACCTGGGGCGGCTTGAAGGTAGTCGGGAGGGTGACCTTCGACGACGACGGGCCAGCTGAGGCAGCTTCGCCGAGGACCTGCGAAAAGAAAGTAAGGCAGGTCGCTGCGATCGCAGAGAACTTCATGACTAATAGAGACCGAATGGGCTACTCATGAAAAAAGATGAGTAGCACCAATGGATATTAATGATCAGCAGCGTTGTAGTTTTGACTTAGACAGCTACATGTGGCTTTTCGATGTTGACGTTGATAGCGAAGAGCTTCCGTACTAAAAGGTGCCAAGGTACACCTTTCAAAAAAGTTACAGCTTACGTTGCCAATGCGCGTTCTGGTCCGACTAAACCGGGATTGAGGATGTACGTTATTCCGTGTGTAACCAGACTGCCAGAGAGACCACTGAGATGACGTTAGACCGCTTTTAGTTAGAGCTGCACGGCACGATACGACAGGGTATCACGGCAACCCCATAATTTTGATGGAGCCAATTGTCCGGACCTTCCAGGGCTGTCACATTTTGATAATTAAAGCTCTGGGAATCTTCAAGGTTGATGCTTCTCAACATTGAACCTCCCACTCATCAACTTCATCAACTAGTACCTGCCATTTTTAAAGACTCAACATCACATTACCATCGAATCATCACATGTGATATTTTATATCGTCTACAACAAAGAGTATCATCTAATCTTACGAACATAAAAACAAATCACTCAAATCCCTCTACAGCCTTATCTTTCCCCAGTCATACCCCCAGACCCCACGACGACGTAGTCTTAAAGGAATGAAGGAGAAACCAGACGTAACAAACTTTCGATGTCAGTGTGCGGGGTGTCTGGAAGGGAGTCGTCTTAGCCAATGTCATAAGGGGCTTGATACATTTATCTAGTACCTTTTACGGACTTCCATCCTGATTCTAGACAGCATCCCTGGATGTCCGCAGCTGGCGTATATCACACGTAGGCAGGTAGGTACTTGCATTTACTTACACGCATGTGCACTTACACATGTACACCTATAAATCCTTCTCGAATCACCTATCATCCCGAACGGATGGATTGCGTTCTGGGCTTATGAACTCAACCTTAAAAGTGAGCTGAGCACACCGCTGTTACGATCCACTTTTGAAAGAGGAATATCAAATGAAGGAAATATCAATGGTCATCTGTGTAATGACACGAAATTGTTGGAAGGCGTTCGAATCAGGTACTACAACTTGGAAGATGGCAAGCAGAGAAGCTACCTATCAGTACCTAGTACGGAGATACGCATGTACTTACAGATCCGCGCCCACTGCCAAGACGCAGTGTGCGCATACAGTAGTTGCCCCAAGTGAGGTAACTTCCAAAGGTTTGGCGGGGTTAAGATCCACGCAGCCAACCCAAGCCAAGTGTAAGATTAAGCCAATAAAAGTTACCAAAGATGTCAACGAGCCAATCAGCTAATTGAAATCCAATTTTGTGGGTTGAGGAATGGAGGGGTATCTTTCATCAAGCTTAAAATTCCCCTCATCATTAAAAGACCTTAAGCTGCAGTAGCAATCTACTACGATGCCCTTCCTTCTCTCTTCCGGGTTGTACATATGACAAGATCTTTGCTGAGCTGAGTAAGTTTTTTTGTCCCCTTGATTCGGAAACGAGTTCGCTCCTATTTGTCGAAGCTCCGGGACAACCGTGACTGCCTTGAAAGCCCTCACTATTTATTCGTTGGCACATGGCACGACCGGGATTGTTTGCTCAACATCTTTTTCTAGTCTTCATTTTTTCACTCTCTTATAATCGTTAAATTGTCGATTATACTAACGACGTGATCTTAGACACCTAGACTGTTTCAATTACCGTTTTTTGTTATCGAGACTTATTGGATTATTAATAGAATTTCATCTGAATCAAAATGGTCGGACTTGGTCCTCGAAAGCCGCCATCCCGAAAGGGTACGTATATGATTGTCTTCAATGTTTGATTTCAACTTCAATTTTACTAGTCTTGTTTTCGTGGATTTTTTTTTTGAAACCACATGTGGATGGAAGTCAACACGGAGACTTTGGACACGTTATTACTTGGGATGTTGAACTGGGATATACCCACATCGTTATTCATGGTACCTTCTTTCCCCGAGTAATCAGATGAATGGGATTCGACTTAGACAGCAGTGTGTTGTAACACACATCAATCATCCAAGAGCAAAGTTGCTCCTTCCACTATGGGTATTGTGCAAACATTCATGCTTTACACTACCTATACACCTATTCACTAGAACGAACTAAAACATCCATGTGAGCTCATCAAAAAGCCTACGTGTGTTGTGTTATATGAGCTTCGATCTGATCTATCAAATTACAAAATGGGAAGCGATCATATATTCCACAAGACTTTTCTCTCCTAAACCTTGACTTCTCATAATGCTCTACTCTCTTCCTTAAAACATCCTTTGTTTTACCACTTTTTATATTATTGATTTATTCTATACTGGTTATCATTACTACGTAAACAACCATTATGGAATCTGGAGAGAGACCTACGGCTCTTAGTCTGGGCACGAAGATCGGTTCATACCATCACCACCACCATGGAAACTCGCCAGACGAGCTGAATGGTTGTTTACTCTTCATAATTAAATCGATCTACGAAGCTGACATCAAGTGTCATAGGGTCGATGGCCGATGTGCCAAAAGATCTTCTCACCGAGATTAAGAAGCTAGAAGAGATGTTCACCGTTGACAAGGCAAAACTCAAGGAAATTACCACACACTTCGTTTCGGAGCTTGGAAAGGGTAAATCAATATCACTATGTAAAAAAAGAAACTTGCGCTAATTTTCGACAGGTTTGAGTGTTGAAGGAGGCAGTATCGTAAGTTGCAGACTCAACTTGCGCATATACATACCAATTATATCCAAAACTAACTAATTATTAACCAGCCAATGAACCCAACATGGGTGATGGATTTTCCAGATGGATACGAGACTGGCACTTATCTGGCCCTAGATATGGGCGGTACTAATCTACGTGTTTGTGAGATTACTCTCACAGACAACAAGTCGGAGTTCGACATTATCCAGTCCAAATACCGCATGCCTGAGGAGCTGAAGACTGGCGAGTCTGAAGAGCTTTGGGAGTACATCGCTGATTGCTTAAAGCAATTTATTGAAACCCACCACGGCGAAATTCCCGCATCCCAAGGAAAGATTCCCCTTGGTTTTACATTCTCCTACCCTGCTACCCAGAACTACATCGATGAGGGTATTTTACAACGATGGACAAAGGGTTTCGATATCAACGGTGTCGAAGGCCGCAACGTTGTACCGCTTCTAGAAGCTGCTTTGGATGCACAGGTAAGTGTTACACCGGATGATTATTATAGGATACCTAGGTACGATATTGACAGCATTACAGGAAGTTCCTATTAAGGTGTCGGCTTTGATCAATGATACTACTGGTACTCTCATTGCTTCTGCCTACACTGACCCCAAGATGGCCATCGGATGTATTTTCGGAACTGGATGCAATGCCGCGTACATGGAGAACTGCGGCTCCATTCCCAAGTTAGCTCACCTAAACCTCGACCCGAACTTGCCGATGGCCATCAACTGCGAGTGGGGTGCTTTCGACAACGAGCACAAGGTCCTTCCGCGAACTCCGTACGACATTATTATCGACAAGGAATCCCCTCGACCGGGACAGCAGGCTTTCGAGAAATGCATAGCCGGTCTTTACCTCGGTGAAATCTTCCGATTGATTTTGGTCGATTTGCATGACAACAAGGAGGTTCACATTTTCGAGGGACAAGACATCAAGCACCTCCGAAAGCCGTACACTCTTGATTCGTCATTCCTTTCGGCCATCGAGGAGTGAGTTATCACATGAAATTTATTTGAGCTCATTCAGCTGACCCTCGGCAGTGACCCGTTTGAGAACTTGCAAGAGACTGCAGATCTATTCCAGGAGAAGCTCCACTTGGCCACTACCCGCCCCGAACTTGAGCTAATCCGCCGAGCCGCCGAACTCATCGGAACTCGTGCTGCTCGATTGTCGGCCTGTGGTGTTGCCGCCATCTGCACCAAGAAGAACCTCCAGCCTTGCCACGTCGGCGCAGACGGCTCCGTGTTTAACAAATACCCGCATTTCAAGGCCCGAGGCGCACAGGCTCTCCGAGAGATTCTTGACTGGCCGGCCAAGAAGAACTCAAGGGAGGAGGACCCAGTAGAAATTCTCGCTGCCGAAGACGGAAGTGGTGTTGGTGCCGCCGTTATTGCTGCCCTGACACTGAAGCGGGTGCAGAAGGGTAACGTTGCCGGTATCCTGCATCCCGAAAACTTCAAATAAGCAGCGGGGTTATTTGAAGAGACAGCGTAGCTTATGTACAGAAAACGACGGCGCGTCCCTTAGAAGGTTAGACATAGAGAGGGTTGTCTAAACAAAACAGAAAAACAATTGGTGTCTGGCTACGGGACTAGAAATAAGATGTGATACGGAGTTATCCCAAAAGAGTGCAGGTCGGAAGTCGGTATTCTGTCGCGAGTCAGCTTTTTATTAAAATGGCGAAATACAAGCAAAAAAAAAGTATGTGGATTGACTTACTGTCCAAGGTCCAGTATCGCCTCTTGACGTCTTTCCATTCCCCTTCGCCTTCCTTTGCCAGATCCTTCATGTCCACGTCTAACTCTTGCCACTCAACATCCATACCCGCATCGCTGAGATGCATCTCAACGACTTGTGTATAGACGTCGTAGCATATTTTACGATCAGCACCTAAACCATTGAAGAAACCAAACCGGCCTTCCTCCTCAAGTAAGCTAGGGACATATTCGGTGAAGAATAAACGCAATTGATTGTAATCCTCGCCAAAAGTGTCGAAGTAGATCGCATCGTATGTCTCGCCTTTCTCTAAAAGCTTAGGGACCACGTCTTGCCACTTTCCGGCGTGGACTTTGTAAGCACCATCACTTGGACCACTAGCTTCCCACTCCTTGCCGAATTTAGAGTCGGGACCATTGATATGCTCTAAGACGGCCGGATGCGCCTCAATGATGTGGTGTTTTGAGGGCTTCGTCTCAGCGAACATAGAGTCGATAATGCCCATACCAAAACCAATGTTTAGTACCTTGCGGCCGGTGGGAAGTTCGGGAAGTAGGGCATCGACGGAAGAGCGCATGATAGACGTTTCCCAGGCCACTAATTAGGATAGGGGTTAGCAAATGGCCTCTTCCAATAATTGGACTCCCTCGAATAATTAGGGGTAAATAGATTGACTTATACATACTCATTACGCCGTTCTGATCTGAATCCACTAGCTTGCCGTCGCTGTACGTCAAGTTCGAACGCAGGTAATCCTCACTGTTGACATTGGGTCCCTGAGCGCGCTTCGACACGAAGACATGCGCCTCCTCTCCGGCGATCTCTTCCCCAGCGGCAATTTCAGCGGGAGCTTCAGCGTTAGCATCCGCATTCCCTACTTCATCCTCTCCATCTTCTTCCTTAGTAGACTCATCCTCCTCTTCCTCCCCGTCGTCCGACTCGAGCTCTTCATACCCATCCAACAACCCAAACAACAACTCCGCACGCACACCCGCCTCGACGCATAGCGTATACAGCCCCTTCAGACCCAACCGCGCGGCCACATCGCCCGGCGTCTCGTCGTTGTCGTCGAGCCCGTTCCAGATCCCGCCGCTCATGAAGAGCTCATGCACCACGGCCTTCGCGTGCTCCTCGACCTCCGCCGCATCGTCGGCGAGCTCGCCCTGGTTCGCCGGCGCGCACGCTCGGATCGCGGCGTGCAGGGGCGATTCCCCCGTCGTCGGCTCCTGCACACGTGCGCTCTCGGGGACGGTCAGGAGGGGCTTGAGGCCCGCGAGGTCGTGGTGCCAGGCGTGGTAGAGGATCTGGGAGATCGGCGCTGGACAGGAGGCCGGGATGCGCGCGTCGATGCTGTCGTTGGGGGCCGTGGGGGCCATCGTGCTGGCTATTATGTCGTTTATGTAGAAGTGGTGATTGAGCAACTTGGTACAGGGTTACGGAGTAAGTAAACAATGTGAATGAAGCTCTCACCGTAGCTGTCGATGGTGGGGTAGTAAAGAAAATCGAGGGTTCACGGTAGTATTAATTCATGGTGGGGTAAGCGGAACCAATTCCACCCTGTACCGTGCGCCAGCGAGACAAAACTGTATTTCGTCGGCCTTTCTAGCTTCCTTCAGCGACTGTAGACGCTAAATATGTCGCTGGAGCCGCTAAAGATTCAAGCTTGAGTCTGGATTAACACGTGCTATTTGAGTCGTGATTGATTGGCCAATGGCAGCTGAAAAGCTTTTACTGTGGAGGACTGCGGGTGGGGTCCCAGCTTGTGCTAGCTTGTACTAGTGTACCTTTTAACCTTTTACTGCTGTATCATGACGCGAGGACGAGGTTGGTCGTTGGTCGGGGTTTTCTTAAGCTTCATCCTCCTCCCAGGTATATTATTGTTTGTCGCTGTTTTTCTTGCTCCCCTTTCCCATAACTATCTATACATACTCAATCGATCGTGCAGTCGGATTCCAATTTGCTGCGCATTTTGTACTATACTATAATACTACTGTACCTAGTAGCATCTGCCCTACTCTGTATTTTATTACGTACCACACCTCGTAGGATAGTGTCGTGTCGTGTTAGTTTTTAAGTCACCCGTACCGTCTCTCCAAGCGTTGTTTCTCCTTGCAATTTATTATTAATTTTTCCCTCTTTTTTTCTGCTTTGGTTCGATTTCGGCTGTAACCACACGTTCGGGGCACAAGCGATAAAACCTGAGTCGTTCACCTGCAGGCATTGGACGGTTAGGATACCCCCCCTTTTCTCTTATCTGTTCCACCTGTTACTTATTTTCGTATGTTAATATGATGATACCAAGATCGATATCCTACCCGAGTGTGTATGCCTCTCCATGCTAATTATTGAAGATCTGAAAACAAGGAAAACCTCTTGGATTTCTACCCGACACGGCGGTAATAAGAACTGGCGCGCGAAGCCCGGGTTGATCGTCATGAAGTTCGGTGAACAGTTACGGTCGAGCATTATCCGCGAGTACCAGTGGTACTATATCGATTACGATGGACTTAAAAGCGAGCTGAAGACCGCTTCGGGACCCCTTCTAGACGCCGAAGATAACTCCTCGAAGAACAAGAAGGGCAAGGGAAAAGCCAACGGCCAGCAGAAGAATAGATGGACTGAGGAAGATGAACAACGATTCATCGCTAGGCTCTACGCGGAGCTTGATAAGGTCTATACCAAGACCAAGGTTAAGCAGTCGGAGATCCAACGACGAATAGCCGTCAGCGAAAGAGAGGTCAAGGAGGTTGTTGCTAAGGTTACCGAACGAGGCTTGACGGAGCAAGGTCCTTCTGAGGAGGAGTTTATACTGCTTGAAGAAGACCTCAGCGACATCATTGCCGACGTTCACGATCTTGCAAAATATGTCCAGTTGAATTATACGGGATTTTACAAGATAATTAAGAAGCACGATGTTTGTGGCCCAGTTCATCATATTAATCAACATTTACCAAAACATATATATATCGCATTTGACAGGATCTAACCGACACAACAGAAAATGACCAACTGGCACCTCCGACCCTCCTTCGATGCCGCGCTCAAGAACAAGCCCTTCTACAACGAAGATTTCGATGCCGAAGTTGTGAAGCTATCTAACATGTATAACAATGTCAGGACACGCGGAAACCCGGTCAAGGGCGACAGCGCCGCTGGTGGTACACAGGGCAGCTTCGTGCGGCAGACGACCAAATATTGGGTGCATCCGGACAACGTTACCGAATTAAAACTCATCATCCTGAAGCATCTTCCGGTGTTGGTTTTCAACGCCAGTAAGGAATTTGAAGTAGCAGATTCTGCCATCTCTTCTATCTACTACGACAACCCTGAGAAATGGGACCTCTACGAAGGCCGATTGAAGAAGACCGAGGGAGCTGAGGCTATCCGTCTACGATGGTATGGTGGTATGCAAAATGATACCATCTTTGTCGAGCGGAAGACGCATCGAGAAGATTGGACGGGAGAGAAGTCTGTCAAGGCTCGTTTTGCTATGAAGGAGAAGAATGTCAACGCATATTTGAGGGGTGACCTGCTACCAACAGCCCTTTTTGAGAAGGCTCGTAAGGATGGCAAGAAGTCGGAGAAGGCTATTGCTGAAGATGAGACGCTTGCAAAGGAGGTTCAATACTCGGTCTTGAAGAATGGGTATAAGCCCGTCTGCAGATCGTTCTACAACCGAACCGCGTTCCAATTGCCGGCTGATGCTCGTGTTCGAATTTCCCTCGACACAGAACTCACGATGATTCGAGAAGATAATCTTGATGGCGTCAAGCGATGTGGCGATAATTGGCGACGAATGGACATCGGTATCGACTATCCGTTCTCTCAATTGCCTGCTGGAGATGTTGTCCGTTTCCCATACGCAGTCTTGGAAGTAAAGCTCCAGACCCAACATGGACAAGAACCCCCGGAGTGGGTTCGCCAACTCATCTCCAGCCATCTCGTGGAGGCCGTTCCCAAGTTCTCGAAGTTCATCCACGGCACTGCTTCCCTTTTCCCTAGCAGGATTAACTTACTTCCTTACTGGATGCCGCAGATGAATGTGGACATCCGCAAGCCGGTTACACACAACTTCGGTATTCACCGCCCAACTCATTCGCATACTAGTGGCACGACATCAGACGACGATGACGATGATGATGATGATATTGACTCGGATGCCGATGACGAGACTACCGACAACGGATCTGCGCGTCATTCTGGTAACGGAAATGGTTTATCACGGGGTGCTCAGGCACTAGTGATTGGTGATATCGAGGGACAGACTGTCGAGGGCACAGTTACTAACCGAGATTACCCACTTTACGACTCCGATGACGAAGTAGACGAGGAAGACGCGCTTGAAGAAGCACGACGGGTTGGCGGTTGGACGTACTACTCAGCCCTGGCTAAGAAGTATGGAAATGCTGTCGGCCACGGCGCATTTAACGTCTTGATGAGCGTCATACCGCGTCCTAGGGCCTCGACGGTGCCTCGCAGCAATCGGAACCAGATGTTCTTCGGTAATCAAGAGATTCAGACTAAGAAGTTCAAGGCTCCGAAGGGGAAGAGAATTTACGTGCCGGTTAGAGTCGAGCCTAAGGTCTACTTTGCGGCGGAGAGGACTTATCTCAGCTGGGTATGCTTTTCCCTTACTTTTCAGTCTTCTCACTTTTCTTTTACTAATTATGTCTCAAGCTCGAATTCTCGATTTATATCGGAACTATCGCCGTCACATTACTCAACTTCGGCGCCCAACCTACCAAACTCTCATTCCTCGTCTCGGGGATATTTACTCTCCTAGCCATCCTGTCGCTGTGCTACTCGGTCGGAATTTATCTGTACCGAAGCAAGGGTATCCGCGAGCGCAGAGTCATCAAGTATGACGACAGGCTAGGCCCGACTGTCCTGTGCAGCGCCCTCTTCGTGGGTGTCGTGCTGAACTTCGCGTTCGAGGGGCGGGATAGATCGCTTTGGTAAATCGTACCCCATTACATGTAGAATGGTGTAGAAAGCATATATAACTGCGCGTGAAATTTTTTGAACTATCTAGTTTGTACAAGAGCGACCGCAAGTAGTGTATTTTAACAGGTGCGATCAATAGCTACCTAGGAGCTGTACAAGTAGCGAAGCTAGGAAAACGTCGAAACGACAGATGAGAATGATGTTGGATTTGAGAGACGGCTTGGATGGATAGGTAGCATGATCGTATATAGTGAATGGGTATCGAAGATTGCATTATATTCGTGGAGTATTGAATCGAAGTGGAAATCATGCCTACAGAGCCTGCAGAGTGATGGATGCTATGAATAGGTAAGTTCATTCATATAATTTTCTATTTCGCATTTTCTGCGTAATGTCATTACGTATCTGATTACTACCGAAGCGCGCCTCTCGGGGGTGTGGATTTCACTGTCTTCCAAGCAAATATCCCCCCTTTCCCATCCATCTCTCATTTTCGTTATTGTATGGATATATATAGGGTGAAGAGATTATGGCCTTTAGAAACCCAAAGCGGCGTTAAACGCATCGGCGGTGGTGGCGTCCCTGGTGCCGAGGGCCTCGGTGCTGGCCTGGGCGGCCTCGCAGGCGGCGACGGCGGCGTCGTTGGCGTCGCAGACGTTGGTCAGCTGGTCGCAGATGCGGTTCATGATGATGCTGCGTCGGTAGGTTAGTATACTTGCCCTCCGTACGACCTAGGTATTTATGGGGTTTGCTTAAGCGGGTACGAGACGGACCTCGGGTTCAGGGCGTCTTGTTGGCCCTTGGCGACTAAGGGGTCCGTGGGCAGAAAGGTGCCTTCGTCGGCTTTGCGGCCGGGACGCCCGAGCTCGAAGGACATTGTGGGCGTGCATTGGCCGAAGTCGGCTGCTGCGTTGGCGTTGACGGCGGCGGCGGCGTTGTTATTGTTTTGGTTGTTCTTGTTGTTCTGGCGTCCGCTGATGGCGGCTGCGGAGGCGGAGGTGGCCGCGAGGAAGGCGATGAGGAGGGTCTTGGTCTGCATCGTGTTGGTTAATTTGGTGGAATGAGTGGTGTGTTAAAGAAGGCACGAAAATATGTATAAGAGAATGGAAAAAGTTCGCGGAACTTGTCAATGAAGGTTGAGATCAACTCGTAACGAAAGTAAAGTCAAGATGTGATGGGATGGAGAGCCGGTATGTAGGTACGTAGCTGGTGGCGAGACTCAATTTTTATAGACGACGAGATCACACGCCGGGTTTCGGTTGAGATGAGTACCCCGGATCGAGAAGACGGCATCGCGCGGGCGCTTCGTCGCATCTCGCCCGTAGATCATACACTGATCCTAGTCGAGACGGGACGAACGCCCGACGAAGCGACGATGCTCGGCTCATGGTGGATGTAAATAGCGTCAAGCCAATTCAGCCAAGAACCGGATCTTCGGTATCAAACTGAGATGCGTTTCAGAGTGGGATTCCGATAGATTCGCCGCGAATTTACGAACTAAGTTATTTTTGATGGTGTTGGATGATGTAGAGGAAGAGTAAATAAACGCCTTGATTTAACGCCAAGCTGTCTCATGGGTTTGAGTGTGCTGTGTCGATCCAGAGTGTGTATGTGAAACTGTAGATCAACACCTCATTTTCAATCGTGATCGTATTTTCAACAATTCTCACTTTAGACAACACGGCTTGGGCTTCATGCCACTGCCTGAGTCTCAAGTGTATGTGTTGAAGGGGGTTACTTCTTTGGTAGACATTATTAATTTGTTAGATACTATTTACATAGTGCTCTATCAGATTCAGAGTTGCTACCGCCCTAAGGGAGTGATCAACGGCCCCGTCGTCCTCCGAATGGGTGCTGAAAAGGATGCTGGCGATACGTTGGTATCTACGACGCTCGAATTCCGTTGATCCGAGCCTGTGCGGATAGCTTGATTTTCTTCGTCTCTGATCTCCTTGACTCTCGTCGTACTCTCCTTGACGACGAACTGCGGACTATTTCCCGGCTTCAGGATCGGCTCAACATCCACAAATTTGGTCGCCGACCTTAGACTATTGAACAGTTGTCCCATTCGTGCTGGTTTAGCAATGGCTTCCATCTTCCCATAACCTAGCTCGTAACAGAATAATATCATAGCGGCCGTCCCTGCCGCAAGAGCCGTCGCCGCTGAACTTCCCGTAATCGTCTTTCCGTCGTTCTCGAGTACGACTTCGCCGGGGAATAGGTAATGCACCTTATCCGTATCGACAATGTTGAGGGGGTGACCAAGAGGGTCAGCGGCTCCGACGATTCGCAACTTCGTCGTGTCTGATCCCGCGGGGTAGACTTCGACTTCTGAATTGGCTAGTTGACCCTTATCTTGGGCCGCGCAGTACATGATGATATTGCGGTTCGCCGCGGCCATTATCTGTGATGCGAGAGCATCGATATCCGCTTCGTTAGAGCGGTTGCGCTGGATATTCCACGACATGCTGATTATATCTACGTTCTCCCGAATAGCCCATTTGACTGCCTCGGCGGCATCCTTGGCGGTGAGTTGGGGGTGCGGAAGATCCGGGTCTTTCCAGCCGTCGAGTTTGGCAACGTAGAGTTGGGCGAAAGGACAGGCGTGGCAGATCAACTTGGCCATCTGGGTCCCGTGTCCTCTCGTGAATGCGTAGAATGGCTCCGAGTTAGACTTAGGCTCGTCAGGAGGCCAACCGTGGGCGATCCTCTGGCCTAGGAACTCGCTCTCGGGGTTGACTCCATCATCGATGATGGCGACCTTTGGTTTGCGATGTGTGTAATAAACTCCAAGCTCGGTCCTGAGCTCTGCTGCGAAATCCCTGATATTGTTCATCCATTGATTGCGACTTTGAGGGATATGATGTTAGTCCAGTGTTTTTAATGTGAATGTGGTTATTTGTAGCAGCATATACAGCATATACAGCATATACGTACTCTTGTGCCCTGACATCGAAACTATTGTCAGGACGGAGGTAATGCCGTGCTTTCGGTGGCTTCTCGACGGATTTTATAATCTTGATCTTTGACGATTCCAAAGTGTTTATGGGTTGTATTAGGCGCTCTTTAAAACTTCGAACATTCTCGTCGTTTCGTTTGTAACTTTCAAGTCCTTTCCTTGCGTTGAGATGAACTTGAGTCAGCTGAGAGACATTGAATTTCTACTTGTTAGCTAGTAGCACTTCCAAGGTTCCGAGAGTTACACGAAAGGGGGGGGGTAATAGGCGTAATAGGGGGTAATAGGCGTGTAAGTGGGGGTTGTGCTACCTTAGGTAAGCTTCTAAGCCCATTGCTGTCGGACCATGACCAGAGAACTTTGAAAGTAAAAAAAGTCAGCGATTCCAAGAACTTCCATCTTCTTCTTCTTCGTTTCCAAGTTTCAAAATCTTCAAAATAGGCATGGTGACGTCAACTTACCTGCATTGCTTCCGCTAGAGTGAAGCCACAGTTGCACAACATTAGGCGCCTTTTTACGGATAGTGTCCACACACATGTCGGCTTTATTCCAATCGAGATACCGCACATCAAACCCTTCTAGACATGACTCTATCGTCTCGTCGCTACAGTTCCGATCTGGGTTATCTTTAACCACGAGCTTAACTATTTGCTTCACGTTTTTCTTCCTTAACCATTGAAATGTAGCACATAGAGCTTTCGAATCTTCTTCCCACGTATCGAACTCTCCTGCATCATCCTCGACTACCGAGCCAGTTCCTGGTACGGACGGTATCGGTCGTATATCGAGCTTGGTGGGAATTACCGTTTCATCCTTCTCGGCCTTGGGGTTCTTCGGCGAATGTTCTTGGCTTGTGCCGGTAGATTTCTGCTTGGCTAGGTCGAGAGTTGCCTTGACATCCTGGCGGGTTGCTATATGATATACGTAAGGAGATTGCCCAAATGCGTTCAGCGTAGCGAGTGTCTCTGTATCTCTTTCGACGGGGGCTTCGACAATCTTCCTCAATTGAGTGCTGCCACTTTCAAGTTCCTTTTCTGCTTCACGACATCGCCGGGATTTTGGGATTTTCTCCTGTGGACAAGTTGCTGCCTCCATGATGTAACGAGAATAATGGACGGCATCGTGCAGAGGGGTGTTTCCAGCACCTTCCCGTAGTTTCTGGCTTCGCTGTTGACGGAATGTCGCCACATGAGCCTTGTTGATCAAATATGGAACGATATCAAGGTTCTCCTTGATTGCGAGATGCAAACATGTCTCGCCATTCTCATTCTAGAGCGATATTGCCTTTGCAGCCACAGTCGGAGCCAACTCGCACATGAGCTGTGCGAGTTGCTCTTCTTTCCGCTTTATCGCCACATGAAGTGGAGTTTCGAGAGGTCAGTGGATCAGAGCAGTCGGATACGTGATTGAGGCTTGGTCTCGTCGGATATGGTAGATAGAGGCTATCATGAAGAGCTTGTAAATGGAATTGTGCAAAGTTATCTACCAATCTGGTTCCTAGTGTAGATATCTATAGAATGGGCACATGATGAGTACTTCTTGACGCCGACTACATAGGGGATAGGTATATTTCATTTAGGAGATACCTATTCTAGAACAAACTCAATGTCCGACCACTTCTAAGAAAAGAGAGCAAGTGAAGCCTCACAAGTACCTACAAAAGGCCTCAAAAATCCGGACATCCAGCACAGTAACTTGTAATAGGTGGCTGGGAAGAGGGAGGGGTGATATGACCCCTAATTGGTCGAGGTGCTTAGAAATTAGATTAGTCATTGGCCTATATTCAGCCATCGGAACGCCTCCTTCATCCTTCATCCAATATCGATTTGGAGGCCGAAAACGAGGGACTTTGCCAGCCAACTTGGAAGCTGGCGAGGCAAGTGACGACTTACACCACCATGGATCATTCCCTGGCTGATTATACGGATACCATGTGCGATATTCTCAAGACCCGGGCTATAGCTAACGCTACCACGGAGATAGCCACACACCCGCATAAAGGTTTCGTGTCGACTTTCCCATTTAATAGTACGGTTCTGGCAACAGCGGCAGCCTAAATAACCTTGTCGCCTAACAAGACTAGTTTAATCATAATGGGTCTCGGCCATGAATCCCAATCCTTCTTCAGCATCGTCTGGGACCCTGGGACCTGGGTATTAGGTCGTAGCAGACGGTTAGCTATGGGGGCGACAAGGGCGTAGCCGCCCTATCAGTAGGGTGGTGTATGCGGCTGGATGGCCTCATAGCTTTGGGCTATCTATGTAAATTTCAGGTACTTAACAATATCTCCGGATTCTCCTTATCCTAAAGCATCAAACGTAAAGGAAAATATCATTGACGATTGAATCTTAAGCCTAGAGACTTGGGTAGTTAGATATACTCGCTAGAACTACCTACCTAGCAGACCCTTGAAAATACCGTCAAACATGGAAGAAGAAGAATCCTTCGAAATCCCCCTCGTCAACGCCAACGACGACTCAGCGCACTACCGGCTGCAGAACGAGCCCGGCGAGATCCAGCGCGAGTACATAACAGGCTACGACCGCACCACCTCCCTGCGCGTCCTGGGCCGCCTCTCCGCCGTCGTCCACGGCACCACATCTCCCCCCACCTCCCCCACCAGCGTCCCCGCGACCCTAATCCTAATCGACTTCGCCGCGCTCGGCCCGGACCGGCGCCCCCCTCTCCAGCGCCTACACCAAACCCGCTCCGCCCAGGGCTACGCCTCCGCCCTCTCCCGCTACGACCCCTCAATCCTCTCCCTAGCCCCCTCCGGCCACCAATCCCTCCTGCAAACGACCTTCACAACAAAGCAGAACCACAGCGTCGAAGCCTACGCCGAAGCCGAAGCCGGCACAGACCCAGTCTTCACCGCGGGCGCCAAGTACGCGTACGCGCTGACCACGGCGACGGGGCGCGGCGACAGCATGGTAGTGGAGGGCATGCCGGCCTTCGTGCAGCGGTCCTCGGGCAAGCCCAACGCGGCGCGGTTTACGCTGCGGGAGAACGCGTCCCAGAAGAGCGGGGTCCCGCGACACTTGCGCGTCGCCGTGCTGCTCGGACGGCGGCCTGGGGACGAGGGCTTGTTTATCGCGACGATCAACGTGAAGGCGCATGTATCTGCGTTGGCGGAGGTCGGGGAGAGGGTGAGACGCATGATAGGGAGTATACCCTTGGATGACGCGGTGTGTTTTGACCCGAGGGCGGAGCCGACGACGGATAAGTATCCGGTCGATAACTTGGCTTCGGTGGTGTTGAATGAAGAGTGTTCTATTCAGAGCGGTAGAGAGGGTGGCGACGGAGGAGGAGGTGGTGGTGATGAGAAAGAAAAAGAGGAAGATGACTAATGATTAGCATGACTTTTATGATTGATGAGGCCTACAATAGAAAATGATACCAAGCTTAGAACTACTAATTTTCTTGTATTGATCTCTGCTTTATGTACTAGAGAAGTCAATTGAATTTACCTATACTCCTCTGACCACATTCCGACCTCTCTGGTTGCCCTTAAAAGACATTAAAACCGTTACACGGGTTATGGCTCAAAACCCTTAGAGTCAGACCAAGAATATTCCGCAAACCAATAGCAGGATGCTGTTAGTATGACAAACCACACCTGGATTACGCTGGCCGTGATTTCTGGACGAGAGGTTGATATGCCTGGTCCAATGTGGATTTATAAAGGAATGAAACATAACCCACCATTCCGATACGTCCAATAATCCGATGAATATTCAATGATCCCGCAAAAGATAAATGTGCTGCTGTTAGAGTTTAATACACTACGACGTTTTGTTGCGTTCGTCAGATTGGTTCTGCGAAGTGATCGTCAAATCCTACGTGGACGCGAGGACTGCCGGTTAGCAGTTCGATGTCTTCGTCAATTACCCTTCCACTGCCCGGAGTAAAATGATTGGTACGCTTGATGCCTTTGTCGGACCGCACAGAGCAGATATCTGGGTTCGCGTCATTGACTGTATGCGAATCCACGTTCGATTGTGTAAAGATGTTGGCTACATTGGTGAGGTCGTTACAAAAGTCTCCACCCGAAGTAGATTGACGTGAGAACGCCCCCGAGAATGTGCTCCGGCTTGGGGGCGAATTGGTCTCACTGGCGTCCTGGCTGTCTTTGCAAAGGTTGTGAAACGAAGATTGTGACACTTTGCGCATGTCGACATGGCTGATGATCTGAGGGTCTTCACTGGGGGAATGTTGAAGGCGATTTTCTTTACGTGACTTGACTTCAGGGGCGGGAGGCCCGACACTTTCGTTCGGGACTGGAAGTGGATGTGGTTGATTGAGCAACGAGTGCGTAAGGGATGTTGCAAGTTCGGAAGAGAAGTTGGCGTTGCAAGGATTGAAGAACTCGTTCATTGAAGTGCCTATGAGGAGAGAGCTTTTAGTATGTGTTCATAGGCTATGGAAATTGTGAAGATGGTGTAGGAAAGCTTACTTCCAGGGGTACCGATCTTGTTCACGTCGAGATTGAGTTCGTTCATGAAGTTCGACTCGGCTATCGTCGTCGGCGTGTTTGTTGGGACCTTCGGGTCATGGCTACTGGCATCTATATCTCCTAGTTGAGTCGCCGAGAGACTAATGAACTGATTGTCTGTCAAACCTTGGGTATTGCTAGAACTGCTCAACCCATAATCAGACATGCTAATGTCAGAACGTGACACTTTGCTACCACCCCTGGCTCTCCGGCTAGCGACAGAGTTGTAGCTAGACTTGTTACTGTCAGTAGCTTGGTTGTATCCGATGGGTCCGAAATTGACATTCGACCAGTCAAAGCAAGCAGTTGTCTCGGACTTTTGGGAACTGAATGGGTCCGCCCAACCAGAGTTGGACCCAGCTCCGTTACGTTGCAACAGCGCCTCAACGTTTGACATAGAGCCAAGCAGGTTCTCTTGTGTGAACCCAGGAGGGCAAGTGTTGTTGTACGAGGATGAGCTGGACGAATTCTTTTTGAAGCCCGCTGTTCGACGGCGAGGGGAGTGGAGGTGAGCCTCGGCGCCGCCTTCGTGGTGTCGTGCTGGAATAGGCATCGTAGGATTGAACGGGGTACGGCGCCACATGCTTGGATTGGGCCAAGCAATCGCAGAAGACTCAAGAATATCTACAATGAAGTATTCGTCAGTCTTGAGGATTGCATTGGATCAGAAGGGAAGGCGGTTGGATCTTTACCAAGCGGTGCATGTTGGAATGAGAACGAAACGACATTCTTGACTCGTTCGATAGGCACGGTCAAAGAATCCCTAGGGAAGCCTTCGCTGATGACGATCTTGATCCTTCCAAGTTCATCTGCGGGGCTCCAGTAGCTTTGCCGAAGCACTTCGCTGCGAAATGGAGGGAACCTCAACGTTTCAAGATCTCCGTTCTTTGTGAACTCTGTTGTTGTTAAATTTGAAATCTTCCGTTAACATAAAGGACTCACCGAAGCTATGGTTGATCAGCTGAGGCCATGGTCCGATCCGGTTAAATGAGGATGAACTGAGAGACACGAAAGTTAGATTCGGCTTCCACATGAGGGCCTGAAGCGAGAGCATACGCAACTAAACGGCCATCGATCAAGACGCGTGCCTCGAACTTGACTAATTCAGGATGCTTGCTGTAGTTTCTAGTAAACTGGCTGATATCGGGCGTCTTCCAGGAGTGAAGCGAGATGTTGAATTGAGTACCTGGGGACAAGCCTGGTATAAAACAAGTCATGGTCGGCAAGCCGTAAGATCCATGGGTGAAGGCGAACTCTGGACAAAGTTAGGTTAGATCTTGTTACGTAGGTGTATTGTGTGTACAGGCGGCATATTGAAGAACAGGATGTTGGGACATTCTTCAGAGGCAGTTCTAATTCTAGGTTCTAATTCTAGGTCTGGTTGAACCTCAAATAGGAAAACTGCACTCACCATTATCATGAACGACATGACAGTTAGTCC
This sequence comes from Rostrohypoxylon terebratum, assembly GCA_022497145.1. Lineage (NCBI taxonomy): Eukaryota > Fungi > Ascomycota > Sordariomycetes > Xylariales > Hypoxylaceae > Rostrohypoxylon > Rostrohypoxylon terebratum. The sequence goes on along the minus strand of MU385938.1, from coordinate 46,398 downwards.
TGAATTCTTTCATCGGGATCTTGGAGTCCCTGGGAAATAATAAGACGTCCCAATCTTCAAAACGCATCTTCACTGGCTGTGTTGGTGTTGGTATTAAATAGGAGCAATAGGGGAAGCTCAAGATGAAATGAATAAACAGGCTAATACAACGATCAAGTCTAGAGTAGAGCCAATTCCTGTCAAAGTAGTCTTTTCAAGGAATATGATGTTGGTGATGCGAGTTGTAGTGATTGAATATTACGAGAGTAGAAAGATTGGGGAGACGGTTTTTTCCCATTCCATGTGAAGACCATAAACCATCGACCATCGATTGCTTTCGGCTTCGGCCTTCCCATTATGTAATGAGAAACAGAACTGCAACTTCCTATACTCGTTAGTGATGTGGTATATATAACGAAGGTACGTAGCTCTTTAATTTGCTCATGCCTAATTCCATTGATCGGAGTGGACCTTAAACTTCTACCCCGAGAGTCTAATGTCGATAAAGATCTCGAAAGTATGCAGCCATTGGTCCAAATGTGAAGGCTCCGGGGCTGTGAGAAGCCTCAGCATATTGCAATGCTCCCATGTTCTGTTGCTTCTTCAGCGGCATGGATCACCGAGGCCAAATCTAGTATGAGATAGGCTGTTCTTTCCATGTATACTCACATAACGCACAAAAATGTAGTCGTATATTGATCAGATGTGAGGAAATGGCCTTGATGTTGAAAATCGGAGTTCTTGCCGACAATTGAAGCCATTGGCAATATATAATACCATCCCCTTTCATCGGATCTAGGTGTCTTGCCATGTTCATGATCTAGATCGTATTTTGTTTATCTGAGACAGAGAAGCCCATCTTGGTATATTTACAAATCTTTCATTCTTCCTCTGCTTCCTCAACCTGGTATGGCTCTGGATCGCCAGGAGCTCTTGCCTAAAGTACTGTTAATTTCAGGTATCCTTCACGTACGTGTTCAACAGCCCTAGAGCTCGATCGGATTCGACTTACCCTCCAAGCACCAGCACCGCCCAATTCTCGGTCTAGACCACCCTCAAATTCTCGCGGATAAGACGGCTTGTCAGGATATAATAATTTGACGACCCAGCATACTCCTAAGGTGGTGGCAATGAATGCGCCAATTTGCAACAATCCCTTTCCTGGAGAGATCCAAGTGTACTCATAGGGGGAGAAGATGCCTAGGAGGTCGTTGTCCTCGTGGATAGGCTCGCCAAAGTTACGCCTCTCTTGCTTATCCCACCAGTCGCCGTGAGGATCGCGGAATTGTCTCTTGATTGCGGGAGGGTTAATGTAGCCGCCATTCTGCGTCGGTTAGTGTGTCGCACATAGATATAGATGTGGTATCGTAAGTCAACTGACTTGCAGCGGGTCCTCCGCTTCTGTGAGCGTTGGGTTGTCGGGGAATTTCTCTTCGATGATAGCGGGGTCGTTATATGATCGCGGAACGAATGTGCGTTGCTGAACGACAGGTAATCTTCGCGCTGCTAGTGATGCTGATCGCAGAGCCGAAGCTCTCACGATTCGTTGGGGAAGCATCTAGGGGGCCTATGTTAACGAAATATAAATCATCATATATCATCAAGAACCAATTGGAACCCAATGTAGTTTCTCGAGTAGGGAGGGCCCTTACCTTGATGCTGTCGGTGTTGCGTGTTGTTTAAGGTGCATGCACCATTTACCTCATTGACTTGGGGACGGGACTGGAGCTAGGATGATTGAACGATTGATGGTTGACCATTAACGATGCAGGCTTAGTAATTTTACCGGCCTGACCTTTCAGGCATCTCCTTCTAAATCTAAGGCTCTCGTGTTATGCACCTTAGTGAGATTGGCGAGATTGACCTCATTTTGATTATGTAAAGCAGGAAAATGAGGAAACTGCAAGGGTGCCTAGTGGATGCACTGACCAACTCGTACTTACCTAACGTTGGGGGAGTACAGGGGGGCACTCGGACCAAGCTTGCTATTCCTGTCTGAGACGAGGCGGAGACCCGATGAAATTTTTGAATCATCATCAAACTGCTGATGAAATGACAATTCTAGACAAGAATCCATCACAATTGTCTTCACAAAGCCGTATGCATGTTCAAACTTTGCCACAACAATCTACTAAAAATTCCCTATCCGTGGACCTACTTTTCACCAACCCAAATGTCCATTTCGTCGAGACCCGCGTCTTTTTCTTTTCTTGACACCCCTGGACAGCTATGACGGCCACCGCGTCGCTCGAGTCTGCGCCTTCACACGACACCGCAAATCCCTCCGATTCAAACGAAACAAACGACCAAACATCACAACGACAACAATCCTCAACAATCCCTGAACCACTCCTAGATACAACTTCTCAACCGGACATAAAATCGGAGACGGACAATCCCGCAGTGCCCCAATTGTCATCAACAAAGCCTAACACTGATGGAAACGACGCGGAAGGTTCTGCTAGTGGATCCCTTGTAAAAAATGGCGATGACGGCGATATTAATGACAGACCAACTAAGAGACGTCGTGTCCGAGATTCAACGCCCCATAGCACATCTCGTAAACCAAAGCCAATATCCCCTCCTTGGAAGAAAATAGAGCCTGAGGGGCCCACATCTTTTACTGAAAATGGCAAACGCAGATCAGGACGGACAAATCAAATACCTTTGGAGTTGCAGCCTTCAGGAAATAAGAGAGTCACCAGAAGCGCTCTCCAAAGCCTTCAACCTCAGACTCCCTCCAGGGATAAGCGATCTGCGTCAAATATTCATGCTAATGGGTCACAAAAGCACGCGTCGGCAGGGAAGGGAGTTCCCACAAAGACTTCCACACCCATCGCTAAGCCCAACACGCGGAGATCTTTAGCTAACGGCACCGCTAACGGCTCTGCTAATGGCACTGCCCAGGGCTCTAAGAAAGCTCGACGACGATCACCTACTCCGCCAGTGAGGACGACTCAGACGACTCAGACGACCCAGTCGACCCCGCCTAGACGCTCTACCAGAATTAGACGCAATTCTGACTCCCTTCAAGACACCATCGATACTCCCTCCCGCGATTCCAAACCTACCGATCGTAGCCCCAATCAGCGCACGACTAAGATTCGATTACGCCTCAGGCCCCCTACTATCCCTACCGTCCACCCGGCCCAAGTCAACGTCTTCCCAGGACAAACCGTTCCACGTGCCAAGATATCCTCTGATTTCCGCGACTTTGTCGAACGTGCGCCGACCGTAGATGTCAAAGATGGCGGCTGGCTTGACCTTGCCGACGAGGGCGAACCGTATACGGAGGCGGCCGCTGAGAGAGATGCTCGTGTTATAATGCGAATTGAGGCCGAAGCCGAACCTGGCGGATTGCTGAGCGAGGAGCGCTCTACACTATTTGTCCCAGAGCCCGCCGAGGAACCTTCGCGACAATGGGCGCATATGGATCATCTTGTCAAACAGATGGCGAATCTTCGGAAGCTGATGTTGGCAGAGCACCAAAAACACAAGGCTTGGGCGAAACGGTTAGCTGAGGCCTGCCGCGACGAGTGGATCCGTCGACAACCCAAGACAGCTGAGCAAATCGAAGCAGAGGCCAGAGCTGCGTGGATGATTCGTTATAGGTCCGTTGTCAAGGCCCTTGCCGGAACGTGGGAGAATGTTAGAGCCGAAGTCAATCGTCGTCGTTTAGAAGAATGGGAGGCTGCCGAACAAAAGCGTGTGAAGGCCGCCTTGAACGAGGCCGTAAATATGTCAGAGCTGAAGCTGCAGGCTCGCCGAGCCCACTTCGATTCAGAGCTTGCGTCGGACTCGGACGAGGAACCGGGGGACTCGGACGAAGAAGCCGATGATGAGGGCGATAATCTAGCTTCCGTTGACGAAGTCGCATCAGACCCGGGCTCTGATGATGGCGAAAATGAAGATAACATGTCGTCTTCCGATGATGACGATGATGCAAAGTCAAACATTTCAGATGAAGCGCTTACGCAAGAACAGCTTAGGAAGAAATACGCAAACATTCCAGATCTCCCTGTAGATGAACCAACAACTGGCATTGACGGCGAACAACCGGCGACAGAACTAGACGATCAAGGCGAAACCACCGATGAGTCCGTCGATATGGATGATGATTTAGGGTCAAGCGACGACAATACAGGAAGTGACGACGATGGAGGGCAGTCCGAGGATCAAGATGAGAACTCCGAAGATGAAGAGCCTCCCGGTTTACTAGGTCTCTTCTTCGGCAAATCCGAGTTGAAAAAAATGAAGCAGGAGGCAACAGCTGAAGCACCATTGCCGCATAGTGATGCTGAGATGACCGAAGCACAAGATGTTACCTCCGTTGGCGGAGCGCCTCCCCCCAATGAGACTGTACCTGAAAAGAATGCCGCAGATAGCGCAATGGCAGAGGTAGCAGATTCACGAGACAAGCTTCCATCTACAGTAGTGAATGGAAGTAAAGGTCTGTCTCCGTCATCCACATCTAACCAAGATCTTGCGGCCGCTCCCGCACCCACACATCCATCCAACGCTGTATCTGCCACAGTTGTGCCGGAAAATCCTCATGAGGCTAATAACCCCGGTGCTCCCGCTCCGGTACCAAAACCTTTACAAGCTCAAGATGTTGAGATGGAGATCATCGAAGCTGTTGAACGTGTCGAGAAGGATGCCAGGGCGAACCCATCGATCAGTGGGGTCGAGCAAACGGCCTCGGCAGTGCCAAGCGTTGAGGTCGCAACTGCGCCAACAGACCAGCCACAGACGAGCCCAGATACGGAAGCGATCACAAATCCTCCCAGCCGTGATCGAAGTCGCACACCCCGAACATCTGATACCAAGCCCTCAGAGGTAGATACTACCGCCTCTTCTGTTGTCAAATCTGGCGCGAGCAGGTCTAGTTCGCCTCAGCACCAGGTGCCTAGGACTGAGGTTCCCTTTTTATTACGGGGGACGTTGCGTGAATATCAACATTATGGGTTGGATTGGCTCGCTGGCCTATACAGGAACCAAACAAATGGCATTCTTGCGGATGAAATGGGTCTTGGCAAAACCATTCAAACAATTGCCCTATTGGCTCATCTTGCCTGTCATCACGAAGTGTGGGGACCCCATTTGGTCATTGTACCAACCAGCGTCATGCTAAATTGGGAAATGGAATTCAAGAAGTGGTGTCCCGGATTCAAGGTATTGTCGTACTATGGCAGCATTGACGAACGAAAGCGAAAACGTCAAGGCTGGAAGTCGGATGACATGTGGAACGTATGCATCACATCGTATCAGATCGTCTTGCAAGACCAACAGGTCTTCAAACGCAGGCAATGGCACTACATGATTCTGGACGAAGCGCATAATATCAAGAACTTCAAGTCGAAGCGCTGGCAAACTTTACTTACCTTCAACACGCGGGCGCGGTTGTTGCTCACCGGCACACCTCTACAGAACAATTTGACCGAACTATGGTCTCTACTGTTCTTCTTGATGCCGTCTGAAAATGGGGTTGGTGGATTCGCAGACCTAGCAGAATTTCAAGACTGGTTTCATAAGCCTGAGTCTCAAATCTTGGAGAGCGGTCGAGAACAGATGGATGATGAGGCTCGCGCCATTATCTCCAAATTGCATAAGGTGCTCAGACCGTATCTTCTCCGTCGATTAAAAGCAGATGTCGAGAAGCAAATGCCAGCCAAATACGAGCACGTCGAATTCTGTCGGTTATCGCGCCGACAACGTGAGTTGTACGATGGGTTTTTAGCTCGCACAGATACTAGAGAAGCGTTGTCCTCCGGCAATTATATTTCGGTCATCAACTGTCTAATGCAGTTGCGTAAGGTCTGCAACCATCCCGACCTTTTCGTCGAACGTCCGATCATGACCTCCTTTCGACAACGCAGATCCGTAGTGTCCAACTTCGCAGCAACGGAAGACGTGATTCGGAACAAGTTCTTGGTGAAAGAACCTATGGAAGTCGTCAGCCTAAATTTCCTCAACCTCATTCCAACGCAACACGAGAACCAATCAAAAACAGTGTGCGAACGAGTTTTCCAGCTGAACGCTCATCGCCAACTAATAGAGCGTCGTGGAGCTCAGGAAATGAGAGCCAAAGGTACTCGTATCAACCTGGATCTTTCGACTGTGCAATCCGTCCTCGTATGGCTAGAAAGTGCGAAACGATGGGATCGTTTCGAGGAGTTGCGACATTGCGTATATGTCAATGCAATCAGGAGACAACAGAGCCCAATCTACGGCAAGCAGCTCACAGATTTTCTGACTCTAGGTGTAAACGATAGACCTCATAAAGCTCGACCGAAAATTCCACAGAAAATCATGAGTTGGTTTGAAGAAGACTCGCCGACATTACGGTCGATAGTCCCAACACTCGATCAACGCGCAGCGTCGATGAAGACTACTATCGCTAAGTTCGCATGTGTCACACCGGCGGTTGTCACTCGGGATTTTGACCAGATCATTCTCGGTACGAAAGGAGTGGAGGCTTTCGACGAGACGAATCTAAGGTTGGCGGCTCCGATACGTTACGCTCCGTTCATGCCGAAAGAAGCTCCGCTGGATCCGTGGCATGAAGCCCGCATGAGACTAAGCATTCAATTTCCGGATAAGAGGCTTCTCCAATATGACTGCGGTAAACTTCAAGCCCTTGACCGTCTACTACGGAAGTTACAATCCGGTGGTCATCGTGCCTTGATCTTCACGCAGATGACGAAAGTGCTTGACATTCTCGAGCAATTCCTCAATATTCACGGGCACAAATATCTACGACTTGACGGCGCTACAAAAGTTGAACAACGACAAATTCTCACGGACCGATTCAATCACGACACCAGGATTTTATGCTTCATCCTGTCTACACGATCGGGTGGTCTCGGCATTAACCTGACTGGAGCTGACACAGTCATCTTTTACGACCAGGATTGGAACCCCGCAATGGACAAGCAGTGCCAAGATAGATGTCATCGCATTGGTCAAACGAGAGACGTCCACATTTACCGACTCGTGAGCGAACATACCATCGAAGCCAACATTTTGCGCAAAGCAAGTCAAAAGCAGATGCTAGACGATGTCGTGATTCAGGAAGGTGGTTTCACAACCGACTACTTCAACAAGCTCTCTGTGCGTGACGTTATTGGTGCCACTCCAGAGGCTGGTGATGTTGTCGGTGATGCCATGGATCGAGTTCTCGGCGGTGTGGAGAACAGCGATCAGCGAGCCGTGGGTAGAGTCCTCGAGCAAGCCGAAGATCGTGAAGATGTCGATGCCGCCCACGTCGCGGAGAGAGAAATACAAGAAGACGAAGCCGACTTCGCCGAGAAACCGGCGACGGCCAGCGCATCCGGAGCTTCTAGTGCAAGAGTGGGCACACCGGTTACGCGAGACGGTTCACTTGCACCAGGTATCGGGCGATCCAACCTCGGGCTATTTTCCGAATCTGCGGGCGTGGATGATGCACTTGAGGAGATCGAGAAGAATGCATGGGACGAAAAGATAAATACTATCGACCACTACATGCTGGCTACAATGCATAGGCTACTCGAAGACACGGCTCTGGAATTACCAAAGGACAAAAAGAAAGGCAAGAGCAAGAAGGGAAAAGACACTCGAAAACGCTAGTCCCGTAGATACAAGTTCTGAAACCACCCACTTAGCTCTGCTCGCATCTTTGGCTACACAAATCAGCTACATATTTCGCTAATCCTACGCAACTGCGAGGTTTTGCGTTCGGCTGATAGCCAGATCGTCTTTCAAGGATATCTTTCTTGATATACCGAGAGAACACGCCAGGTCCTATAAAAAGGAACAATGACGAATGAGGCAGAGGAAACTCAGAGAAGGCTTGCATTGCATATTCGGTGTTTCTTGTGAGCAATGACTTCAGGACAGGAGTGAAAAAAAGGAGGCGTATTCGAAGGAAATCTGTTTTGTTTTTTTGCATTCGATTCGTTTACCTAGGTCCTAGGAATGACGTCCCAAGTCGGAGTCAGGGAGGAGTCGTCGTCGTGTGTTCATGGTGAGGAGAAATTCCGAAGGAGAGAGAGAGAGAGCAACAAGCAGACAAGGTAAAAACCCTCCTCTTGTACGTGTACGAAAAAAGAAAAGAAGATCAATAATTCCAACGACGAAAGGATAGGAGATGATGACCGCGAAGTGCGGGATTCGCCACTTTTTTACAGACAAGTTTTTGAGGTCTTTGCGTTTATGGACGTGAATGTGAATGTGAATATGATTATGATTAATTTGCCCAACCTACTAAATGCCTAGACAATTATTTACTTACTACCTACTGCTACCCCTGAAGATTGGAAGTGAGTCTAGCATACTATAACTACAGGTACTAGAGCCTCATGGAGATAAATGAAGCCGGTGGAAGGCGTTGCCGTAGCGGGCCATCTACCTAGGTAAGAGCCGATACATTTCCCCGCGTTGGGGATTCGCGTCGGGATCCACCAGGCAAATCGTTCGAACCGTTCGATGTTTTCCCATTAGTTCACGGATAGTCCCGGTTTCATGGTTTTCATCATTCGCGGATTGGGGATCTGAGACGAAGCTTCGGGTCAAATTAATTACGATCGTTTTATATGAAGCTGGCCTAAGGTAGACGAGTTTTATCATCTCTTTATATGAAGGACTTGGCATTGGTTAGCTCAGCTAAGATCATCAGCTCTCGAAATTAAAAAATATATTTTTGGAAAGATTTTGGGGAAACTTTAGGAAGGGATACCGAGGTACCAGGTCGTATACTCGAAATTGGTGGCTGCTCTTAACGCCGAAGATGACGTCGACGGAGAAGCAGGACGCCCAGCATGGGGAGTTCCGGAAATACCTCCCGGACCTGGATACGCCACGGTTCCACGCCATCGCGAAGAACGATGCCTACGGTCATGCTAAGGAACTGTTAGAGCACCATAGGCCGCCGTGGTTGTACGGGTTGTATGTTCACTGGAGGAAGTTATTCGAGGAGCCGTTCAAGGGTGTGACGAATGATGGTGTGTACTCGCTTTCACTCACTTTCACTCTCATTTTCATTTTTATTCTCAACCCCAGCCTCATCTCATGATGAAAGCTAAGGGGTGATGAGACCTTCACCATTTTCATCATGAACTCACTCTAACTCATCCTAGGCACCGTCCGCCCGAACCTCTTCCCCATCCGGGACGAAGGCCTCCCCATAGCCTCCATCGTCGCCGCAGCAGAAGCCATCACCTCTCAACTAACCCCCGAACAAGCCACCAAAACAACCCTCCACATCGACTCCCCCGAGTGGCGCTCCTGGTCGAACCCCGAGTTCCTGCTCAGCGACAAGGGCATCCGGCTGGACTCGATCCCGCCCTCCCTGCGGACGTCCGTGTTCTCGCTGCTCGAGACGACGCTCAGCCCCGAGGGCTACGCCAAGGCCGTGGCCGCGATGCGCATCAACCACTTCCTCGGCGAGCTCGTCAACGCGCCGCAGGTCATGAACGAACACAGCTACAACTTCGTGCTCTTCGGCACGCCCTCCGCGGCCCGGCCGTGGGGCTTCAGCTTCTACGGCCACCACCTGTGTCTCAGCGTCTTCCTGTACCGCAAGCAGGTCGTCGTGAGCCCGTGGTTCACCGGCGCGGAGCCCAACTTGATCGACGAGGGCCCCTGGAAGGGCACGCGCATCTTGCATGAGGAGGAGAGGCTGGGGTTATGTCTGATGCAGAGTCTGGGCGAGGGCGAGAGGGCCAAGGCGAGGACGTATAAGGAGATGAAGGATGAGGCGATGCCCAAAGGGCGCTGGAACCATGATGATCAGAGGCATCTGTGCGGCGCGTATAGGGATAATAGGGTTGTGCCTTATGAGGGCGTTGTCGTGGCGACGCTAGGGGAGGAGCAGAAAGAACTGGTGAGGCAGATTCTGGGGCAGTACTTGTTGTATCTGCCGGCGAAGTCGCGGGAATTGAAGCTGAAAGATTGTGAGGAGTGGTTTGGGGAGACGTATTTTAGCTGGATTGGCGGGTTTGGCGATGAGGACCCGTTTTATTACAGGATACAGAGCCCGGTTGTCATCGTCGAGTTCGATCACCATTCGGGCGTGTTCTTGGCCAATTCGGAGCCGGCGAAGTTTCACATACATACGTTGCTGAGGACGCCGAACGCGGGAGACTACGGGTTTGCGCTGAGGAAGGAGATTGGGGCCGGTGTCTCGCAGGAGTATGTCTGGGAGGGTTAGCTTGGGGATTGGTGGGAGTTGTGTTGTATGTGCTTCATTTCAACATGTATGCCTCCGTCGCGATGCTGACGACGTCGATGTATTAGCCTTGGTGTAAACAATTGGATGTTTGTTTTAGAGTCTCCTTCCCGTGCAAATTAACATTGTGGTCTTCGTCAGCCATTACCTCGAGCTTTCGAAGAATTCCTCATCAACCAGTGCCGCAAATGCTAGGTATGACTTTTTCAAGATCGCATAATACGATTTCTTCTTGCCAGACCCAATACAATTCCACCTTCAATTGTTCTCTCCCCCATCACCGGAACCCACAATCACAAGCCAAACCCTCCTCCTCATTCCATGCTCCTTTCCCCTGCATCGCGACGCATCGAAATACCTAATCCGTGGAAACGACCATACATTACACACCTACACACATACGCACACATACAAACACATACATACATACCTATACATATCTAACCACACTCCCCTAACCCAAAAACCCCAGGACCAAGGTCAGGCACCAGCGTGCCAGGCGGAACCCGGTCGACGCAATGCAAGAAAGTGGATATGCCGGCATGCCGGGCGTCCCGTACCGTTCCCGGTCTAGGCTCACGAACAATTAAACAATTAAAAAAAAAAAGAAGGAAAAAACTTGGTTGAGGTTGCCCCGGACCATGGTTACCCACGTCTTCCTGTTACCTACCTGGTATACAGGTACATTCCGGTATCCTAATTGAGCAGCCGAGGACAACAAGTAGGTAGGTGGCCAAAGTGGAGGTGGTATATCGATGTAAACGCATCGTGCACCTGCATACCTTGGACACACATATCAATATCAATGCCCAGATAGCAGTAGTGTCCAGAAAAAAAAAAGTAGGATGTATGCGCCAGAATCTGGATTCGGCACGATCAAGCATCTACGTAGGACCTAGGACCTAGGTACAGCGTTGCGATCCGCGGGTGCGCAGAAACTGGGAATTGACAAGCCTACCTACCTACGTCGTAGTACCTAGACGTCGGTGGCTTGTACAATACGCAGGAGCAAGGCGCTGAAGAATATTTGCGGAGACCTTCGTATTCCGCTGGACTAGTAGTCGACACGCAAGGTCAACGGTAGGAGGTACGCATCGTCGCATCCATCCATCCATCCATCTACCTAGCCAAGCGCTCAATACTGCTGTAGACCTCCTACCGATCCATACCTAACACCTAACCCATAAATTCCAACATACCCACCACCACCGGCGCCCTCACCTATCTACTTCCCAGACACCTACCTTACCCATAAAATCGCTCAAAGCCCGCCCGGTTACGGGTGTGCTATGGCGGACCCAAGTCCTAGAAAGCCGAATGAAGTAGGTGGCTTGTCCCGGGAGGCCGTAAAAAATTATGAGCTACGCCGCTCTCGCCCAGCTAATCCCCCCTCCTCTATCCTCTATCCTCTGTACTCTGTACTCTGTCCCAAACCGCTCTTACGCATATACGGGGTCCCTTTTCCCTTTTCCACTTTCCCACGGGCCTCAAAATTCGGTTCTACCCTTACTGTACCCGTACCCTATTCCCTCATGTACCTACTCTTTCGCTACATCCTTGCTAAACACATAGGGCTACCTATTAGTTATTTATTTATTTGGCTATTTATTTGGCAGCCTACCTAGAAGAGGCTGACAGGCGATGGAAGGGATAAATTCCTGCCAACGAAACATCCATTATCTAAGTAAATACGAGTCTTCGTATAGAAGCCGGCGTACCGGCGTAGAGCTAACGATACCACTTTTTTAAAAAAAGCAAAATAAAGTGTGGAAAAAATTATATCATGATGGATACCTGTGATATTAAGTTTAATTGAAAGTTATTAGATATAATTATGTGCGCCCCGACTTACCCGGACGAAGGTTTACGAGCCCTCGTACTACCACCTTCGCAGGACATCTGTGATGGGTGAAAAACCGTCAGTGGCGAAACTACTAGTAAATCATATGGACTGCGATAAGCAACCTATGTCGTTGAACTGCTTGTTGTTCGTTCGTCCGTAGAATCCAGAATGGTATCTAGTAGTATCGACGAATAGGGCGAAATATAATGGCTAGGTTCATACTCTATTTCCTCCAAATGCTAGTTGTTGAACTCATGAGTAAATCCGGTATGACCTATAGAATTGTCGCATCGTAGAATCGTGTGCTGTTGTAGGAGTGAGGATAAGCACCAAAATAATAACCTGTGTCGTCAAACCCTAACAGATAAATGATAATATATTCCATCGTGTATCAATGTATATACCAAACGCCACCCCATGCCCTATTTACTGTCTCCCCTATTTTCTAGGTACTCTCCAGTCTTCACTCTTCAATAAAACCCGCCATTCCGTACTCCCGTATAGATCCACGTTAAGGTGGCTGTCTCTAGTCCTGGCACCTTGAGTCCGGGCCCTATCGTCTCGTCTTCTTGAAGCTTCTTTAGCCAACCCTCGAATGTACCCTTCAGATCGTGCACCTGATAGCCCCTAGGTTGGGGGTCGTGTGTGCACTGTTTCGAATGTCTCGCAAATGCTGATAAGGGAGCTGACGATTGGATCGATTGCGAAGACTGTGCCTTTTCCCTATCGTCCTCTGGTTCGTATCGCATGAGCCTGCTCTGACATGGGCGGCGTAGCCAGTAGTTTTCGAAGTTAAAATTGACGTTGAAGTTAAAATGGTACGACTCGTAGAGATCATAGTGACGCCACGGAAGCATGTTCGCGTTTCTCTGGCCCTGATTTTGGCTTTGTGTTTGTGTTTGGGTTTGGGTTTGGGTTTGGTGTTGATATTGCTGGTGATGTGAATGATGCTGATTATAATAATGATGTTGGTGATGGTGAGGTTGATGAGGTTGATGATAACGGTGATCCGGCACCGGTCCAATCGGAGCGGGGCAGCAACACTTGAGTCGGAGACCGAAGGCCGATCGCTGGTACACCACCAAAATAATCGTCTCAAGTTGCCTAAACTTGGACACGTACTCTAGGAACCTCGCCATGTTTCGTTTCGTCTGGACGCTCCGGTGAAACATGCGCAGATGCAGCCCCGTATGCAGACCCCAACTGGTACCGAGAGCCAACCTGGTTGCGCTGCGGCGGATGGGCTCGATTTGGCTCAGCAGTCGAATCACCTTGAGCAGCCTCTTCACCTGTAAGTAAGAGTCGAGTAGGATAATGTCTCGCCCGAGATCTAGGTGCTTGACCGTCCCGGAGAAAGCAATCGGTTTGTAGCGGCGCAGAACGGCTTGTCGAGCGTCGCGGCAGACTCGCGCTATCGAGGGTGGCGGTTCGTTGCGGACATCCGCAAACATCAAACGACCCGAGGGAGAAGATTGGGATTGCTGCGAAGACGGAGAATCGAGGACTTCGAAGACTCTTGGTTCAGGGAGAGCATACCCCCATATCATATCTCGCAATTCCAGCGGCAATTTCGAGAATTGCGGAAAACTAGTCGGCGGAGAAGCCATCGTCAGCTGCACCGGTTACGGATCCTTCTGGCAGCCTCGATGTGTAAAATGCGCAGAACTCATCCAGAGGTTTTGATTCTTCACCTCTCCAAATAGTAGATCCGAGAGTCGACCGAGTCAGTTAAAAGTCGTAGAGGCCGCAGAGGCCGGTAGTTATCAGAATGCGCCTTGCTGGCAGAAGCTAACAAAAACTCCCGCCAGTCACAAACCCCGGATAGTGCCCAGCGTTTTTGATCTGTGATATTTTTTTTTGGTTACGAGGCCGCCTCTTTCTCAGCCCGAAAATCCTTCGACCAAAATAAATAATTACCTAGCTAGCTAGGAATCGCCCTGTATTATATGTCGCGACTTCCGATAGGATGCGGCGGTGGTCCGGATCGCTGTGTAAGTCGAGTCGACAGAGAAATAATTAACTTGAGTTCCGAGTTGTTGGGAGGACTCAAGTAATACGCCACTTCTTCAATAGCTACGCCTCTTCTCTCACTTTTCCACTTAATGCGATATAATCGGACTTGGCGATGGTTTTTCAAGGATGGAAGAACGGTAAGTAGCCGGATCCAAGAGGAATGGAAGAAAAAAAATAAGGAGCGGAACAGGGCAGAGCAGATTCACACGCAGGGACGCAAGGAAAACTAGGTAAGAGTTTTAAGGCCAGGGGAATGATGTAAGATGTTCATGACATTAAGAAATAGACTAATAGTAAGGTTACGGATGCTGCATGTAGGCTGGCAGGCTGGTAGGCTAGGTACCTAGAAGATGTAGAATGCTTAATGCTCCCAAGGTTGATCACATGGACCGGCATCTCCAGAATAGAGAGACAGTAAATCCGCTTACGGGAAAAGAGTGGCTTGCAAGCTATTTGCTTCTTTACTTTTATGGGAAAGGTTGGGGACAACCGCAGATAGTTATTGACCAAGTGCCAGTCATGCGCGGGTATGCAACGGACTTGTGAGCAGAAATGGTCTCAGGGTCTCAAGGTCTTGAAGCGATGAGCGATGACCTAACGCCTCGCTTTTGCGAAAAAAGCACACTCGAGCGGCGCAAACCTTCCAGAATCAGACATTAGGGGTGAGAGTTGTGGTACAATCAGCCATAAGTCGGGTACGCTGACGTACAACCAACGTAGCGAAGCAACTCCTGAAAAGGGAAGCTGAAGCGTGCAGAGCCTGCTAGAGAATCCTATGAGATGGCCCCCCGGGTTAATAAGACTGCTACGATAGCTATCTCATGGATTAGTTTCGAGACAAATGGATAGAGAGCGGCTTACATATTACATTGGATAGTATGTACACTTTGTACGCATAGTACAAAGCCGTGTAAACGAATAGACGAGACCAATGAAGACGAATAGGGCGAATAGGGAGTCGTGGCATGCCACGGTCGGAATCTGGTCTATAAATGGAACAATTAAGTTGTATATTAATGCTGCATACCACATACCACGTTCGACAGTTTGCCAAATGCTGGTTCGCCTTTTTTTTCTTGGTTGCTTTTAGGTTGCTTTAAACTCACTTTGGCTGCTACCGTAGGCTGCGTAGATTGTCTAGGTGCGTAGGTGCGTTAGGTCGGTAGGTACATTGTCATTGTAAAGACCTAACAAGCCTGGCCGCCTAGCGACCCTAACAGAGAGCCTGCAAGCTTGGGACGACCTTGGAATCCTGCTACCGTGGCACACGTGCAGATATCACAGACCGGAGGCTAGGAGCAGCTGACGTCGTCTTAGGGGGTTTCTTAGCGCTGCGACTTTGCTTGTGCGGCTTCTGACGATTTTTAATATAGGCCCCGTGCTGATGGGATAGTCGAGCTAGGTGACGTTGCATGAGGGGTTAGGGTCAATATGAGAGGAGATTACAACAAGGGACATGGAGGGAAGCGGAGGGACATGTAGGGCAGGACATGAATGGGGTGAATGGGGTGAATGGGACAGCAAGAACAACAAGGGCAAGAGAAGAGCGAAAAGTCGGGCTGTAGACCAGTAGACCTGTAGAAAGCCTGTAAGAAACCTGTAGGGGGACCTGTAGGCAGGGCTTACCAATGGTGGTCAAGATTCAACAGTATTAGTTGCCATTAGTTAGCGAGATTAACGCAACATTGGCAACATTAGCAACATCGCGAAGTATCTTTCTAAGCCGCCACCAATCCACCAGTCCACCGGTCCACCGGTCCACTACCTATAAACTATATGGTCCGACTAAGACGGGATGTGATGTGCGTACGTAAACCCCCTCTCGCTTGGATTGGGCGGCGCATCCTAGCTTAGGACCTTAGGACCTTAGGTATCGTGGAACGGGATGAGAGACAGAAACGGGTTGGGTGTGTGTATGAATTGTGTATGAATTGTGTAAGGGGAGTATGGGGGAGTGACCATGGAGTGTCTGAGTGTATGGGATGGAAGGAATCCAAGTGGACGGGTATATTAAAAGCATCCATGATGTCTCCTCCGAGGCTAACTATTCCAAGGATTCGACGCTTAACACTGCTCAGTGAGTTTGAGTGAGTGGGAACAATAATACTAAAAAGGTCTAAGGTCTAGGAGGTAGTAGAGTGTGTGTCCGTTTGTGGCGGTTTCATCAGGGTTGGCTTCTTTCGGTGGGAATACTTAAAGAGAAAAGGAGACTAGGAATAATGTGGTAATGGAAATGTGGGAGGGGAAAAAAAAAGATGGTGGAATGGTGGATGTCATTGTTCTTTTTCGTTTCAATCTTCTGTTGTGCAACTGGAGCCGGCAATGAAACAACCGGAATATTTCAAGGTTTAAAAACCTTCGACTGTTAAAGCGGGCCCGGATAAACCCAGTCCAATAATCCAGTAACCCATGTCCGGAATCTTAAGTAATCGCCGACCATTTTCCGCAGCGCGCCAACAATCTGTTAGATCTGACGGGATCCAGGATCCATATCTGACGGTTCTAACTTCTAACCGTCTATCTGCCACCTGATGATCTAATCTAACAGCTGCCAACGACGCTAGCAGACCATATGAAAATTCGAACGCGATCGCGACAAATTTCAAACTTTTTTCTTCTTCTTTTCTTTCTTCGTGCGGCTGGCATGATATAACATTTCCCGTGTTGCTCCGATCCCTTCTTCCTTCAGTGGAAATCTCCATGGATACATAGCGTCAATCATGCCACAGAGTAATTAAAATTGCAAGCCGGCGACTTCACTTCTGACGTCGGTTCGAAATCCGAAGCCTCTGATTGCTTCTTCGAACCGCAGTGAGGATGCTGGACATAAAAAAAAAAAAAACCTTCCCATCTAGATCCCAGGTCCCCGCCGTCATGACTCTATCGGTCGACGAGCAGATACCAAATAACCGTGTGCGTGTCTGCTTGCTGAGACACCGTTTGGGTGGCGCTTCCGTTGGATGCTATCCGATCCAAGTGAATAGACAAATCCGGGCCCTTGCTCAATGCTGTGCTACAGTCGTTATCTAATATGATTCTATTTTGATATTGTCAACGTTAGCACCGAAGGGAGTAATCGGCGAGGTGGCAATGATGAGGTCAGCTTAATACTCAACTTATTAACTGCATGTGCATATGAATCAAATCCAATGAGCATATCATTGAATGCAAGATATAAGTTCGGCCTGCATTGGGGAGTATTAGATACGTAAATGCAGGCGTGCTTCGCATCCGCCAGTTTGAAATTGACAGTCATCTGTACTATTCTGTAGGCTTAGTTTGCTAGGTACTATTCCAAGGTTGTCAATGACAACCTTCTGTTGATAATAGGATCATTTCTTTGGTGAAAGCATTGCGACCGTCGATTGATGTTATCTATATAGATGCGGTTTCAGGGTATCCCGAGTCTATAACCGCATTCCATTCGTTTTCCTCATTGCCCTTGTCCATGATCATAACCGTGATTGACGCTTGCCTGTATGCATATAAATTACCTATTCTTGCCACAGAAATTGTCTCAAGGATCCTCGCCAATCTTCTCGAGCTTGCCCATTTCTCTTTTCTCGCCAGATTCGCCGATGAATCGTATCCGGTCCACTCGGACCTTCTCGCCGTCGCCGTCGCCGTCCACGATGAATATCACGATGCTCGTAACATTCTGGAATCGGACGAAGCGCAAGCCTAGGCTCGCGGTGCCATTTTCGTTCCAGTCGTTCTCGCCGATCTCGATTGTCTGGGTCGGATTAATGTCTTCGGCCTCATCAAAGCCTAAATTGTGCGGTCGGTTCGTGAATAACTTAATCGTCTTTGGTCTCATCGGAACGTCGTCGTCGTCGTCGTCATCGTCACCCGAGGGAGGCAGAGAAGTGATCTAGAACGTATGGGTTAGCCTGTTAGCCTTTAAACAACATCCCGTATACGGCTGAACATGTGTATATACCTGTAAGGTATGGAGCTTGATAGCTGAGTTGAAGGGTGCAAAGAGTAACAACTGCTCATCGGTATCGCTCTCAACCCAGTCCTTCTCACCACTTGTAGTGGTTTCCTTGGATAACGCCGAAGGCTTCTCCTTCTTAAGGAGGTTCCGAACAGAGAAGTGAGATTCGTCAGCATTCAAGAGTTCAAGCCCGCGTACGTCGATAGTATCTGAGACATCAGTGTAACCCCGGGGTAGATCAGCCCCCTTCCAAGCGATGCCGCCAGAAGAACTACTACTTCCTTGGGAGGCGTTCTTGATTTCATCGCTTAGCTTCTCAACGATAGCTTGAAGCCCCTTCGGATCGGCACCCTTCATTTTGTCAGCGACGGCGCCATCCCGGAAGACGATGAAGGTAGGGAGAGAGGAGACGGCGTATTCGGACGCGACAGCCTTGGCTCCTTCAGCATCGACGTTGACCTTGGCAAAAGCGGCAACTCCAGGGCTCGATAGTTGTTTCGAAAGCTGTTCGTAGACAGGCGCGATCTGGGTGCATGGGCCACACCACGTTGCGTAGACTACGCGTTAGAAAGATTTGTCAGCTTCGCGTCGCAAAAGATTGTCACCATGACGATGGCGGGGCTAAGTGGACAAAATAGGTGCAGTGGTACTCGAGGAGGTAAGGAGTACATACAATCTACCACCACGATACGCGAGTTCTTCAGCAACGCGTTGAACTGCGCGGCCGACCGAATCTCCACAGGCCCGGACATCGTGACTACCAAATGACGTCGATGGTTTTCTTGATATTCTTGGTATTAAGGAAGTGTAAGTTTAGAAAGTTGAAGAATTGACGGGGAACATTTATGGTGGGGGAGTGTGGTAATCCCTGTCAGGTACAACCAGTAGATCGGTATGACGGAGGTCACACAGTCCCACAAATAGAATAGCGTCATTTAGCTAACCGTAACTTAATCAGTAACTTGATAGGTAATGTTACCACTGCAAATAGTATATTAGGTAGAAGTTGCAACAAAGTTGTTAAAAGGAGCTAGTATTAATTAGAGATATTGTCTTAGAAGGTAGACTTAGCGCCTGTGAGTGTCATCGCCTAGTAAGATATCCATACTTCGCGGCCTGATTAGAATATTCATGACAGTTCAAGCTTCTATAAGATAGGTACGTATCAACTAGGACTTTTATCAAAATTTCAGATATGGTTTGTTTAATAGATAATTATCATATATGGAGTATGAAGAACCTTCGCCCCTGACCACACCAGTCAGCAGTTGCCAGCCCTTCCAGACCTCTAACAAGCCTACCCCTTAAAAACAACAAGCAGCCTGAACTCCACCGCGATCCCCCTAACAATGCAGTCTATTTCATGTTCACTCGTTTCCCATCATATACCATCCCCTACCGTCAGTCAAGAGAGTCCTCAAAGGGCCTTTAAGGTGTCGCCGCCTCCCATACCGCATAGCTTCATAACAATAAACTCTCATTGAAGTCCGAACGGAGCCCCCGGCCACCTCAAATTCCCACGGCGTGGCTAAAAACCCTCGTAGCAAGCTGCGCCAGCAACCTCGCCTTATCGTCCTGCGGGAGGTCCTGAAAAACCGCATAGACGCTCTTGCCCTTCGCATCCCTCACCGCGCCCAGCCTATTGCCCGCCACGGCCCCGGCCACAGCCCCGGGCATGTTGCCGACGATGAACCCGATGATGCTACCGCTGGCCGTGCCCAGCATGCTCCAGAACGTGGTATCCCTGCGCGTCTCGTCCGCGCCGTCCATCCCCTCCTCCCGCAGCATCTCCTCGAACACATCCCCGAACTGCGCGTCCTCCGCCTGCTGGCGTTCGGCCCTGGCGCTCTGCTGCGTGTTGGTGTTGCCCCCCGTGAAGAAGTTCCACGCCCACGAGTACGCATTCTGTCCGTTGCCGTTGCCGTTTCCGTTTCCGTTCTGGGGGGGCACCGAGTCCGCGGGGTCGTCGAACGGGTCCGCGTACGAGGCCCGCCCGCCCCGACGCCCGCGGTCCGCCTTCCTGGTGTAGTCGTACTCGCGCCGCCGCGACGGGTCCGACAGCGTGTAGTATGCGTCGTTCACGAGCTGGAACCGGCGGGTCCGGGCCGCGCGGTCGGGGGAGTTGGCGGACACCCTGTCCGGGTGGGTTTTGAGAGCCGCTCTAGTTGGGCTGTTAGTACATATAGTAAAACACTCACGCTACTAGGATGTCTGGGTGTATGTGTAGAATCTAGATAGAGTGATGGAGCCGATGGGGTGACCTACCGTTTGTAGGCTTCGCGGATCTGTTGGGTGGTTGCAGTCTCAGAGACCTCGAGGATCCTGTCTATAATGCCAACACATGTCAGTGGAGCTCTATATAAGGATAAATATAAGGACTAGAGGGAGTCAAAGGTGACTAACAGTAGTCCGGGGGAGATCTATTGGCCATTTTGATAGATCAAGTCGTAAGAATAATAGGTATGTGAGGTACTGAGCCGGCAGTCAGAGGTGAAGGTTAAAGAAAAAAGAAAAAATCTAGGAGCACGAGTCGGTCTGCAAGTCAAAGCATTGTCTTTAATCAGGCTTCATTGGGAGCTCAGCAGTTGCATAGGTGGATGGTGTATGTCCTGTATGTCCAATAGGGAACGTCATCGATGTGGCGTTTTGAGTGTTTAGCTGTCTAGTGCTACCTCTTTCGGGCAAGTCTCCTTTGGTTTCTTTGGTTTCTTTGCTTGAATCGCCTTATTAGAGTTTCTACTACGTACAAGCCACGGTGGCTTGAAGAGTTCGGTTCCACAACTAGCAAAAATCTTGAACACACAGCACATGCTTGCAGGTTGCAGCTGTTCCAACTTCCCAACTTCCCACTACTAGGTACAAAAGCATTGAGGACAAACTGCAACATCGAGGTCCCCCGACGGCTGACCCGCCTCTTAATTGCCCTGACCCACCCAGCTCACCTGGGAACCAAGCTAAGCGAATATGGGCTAGCCCCAAGCCTTAGGGCAGTTTTAGACATAATGTCGATCCTCCAGAATTCATAAATGGCCGCAGCAATTGGCAGCAATCGGCAGCAATGGCCAGGGGGTGAACCCCAGCCACTCGAATTGTCGGTGAAAGGTCGATCTCTCCCTTCTCATTCGCAGTCTCGCAGTCCCGACCCTTCGCGATGGTCCTCGCGCCTCCGTAAGCTTGTCAATATCTGCAATATCTTCTCTTTTCACACACTCCCAGACCACTTCTCCGTACCCCATTCTACCAACTGTGGGTTATTGAAGTCGTGCGTGCTTTAAGCTCCGTTCCCAGTGTTCGCAGACTGGCTGGTGCGCCGTTGCAGCGAACGTGAAATCGAGCATCCGACGGAGAATAACAAAAGATCGTGTTGATCCTCCCACGATTTCGATCTACCTGGCAGCTTTTTTTTTCGGCTGTGAGATTTCTCCTTCATTTTCTTAGCTTCACCTTTCTCGCCAATCTTGCCCTGCCAGGCCGATTGACAAAGCTTGAAGACTTTAATTACGAGCTCGATCAAATTCGAGTGAGACAGTTATATATATCTATTTCATATATCTCGTACTATATATAAATTTTTTTCACATCGTACCACCATCAACCCCCTCATTCATCATGGCAGGTATGCTTGGCGATTGGGACGGCGAGTCCGTCATTTCGAGCTCGACCCGCCGCTCGCGTTCGCACCACCACAAAACCTCCAAGTCGCGAGACTCGTCGCGCTCTCACAAGAGCAGCAAGAGCAAGCGACACTCAGGTCTAGCTGGTTTCTTTGGCGTCGACAACGGCCACCACCACAGCAGCAGCCACGGCATCGGTGGCAGCCACTATAGCAAGCACAACAGCTCCCGGGGCTCCTTCTTCGGTCTGGGCAACGGCAGCATCTTCAGCCTAGGTGAGCTCACCTTTCCTCCCCTCCCGTCTCCCTATACCGTGTGCTCTCCTCGCTCAACCTGCCCCATTAATGCACCGAATCACACGCGCGCACGTGTGGATTCCTCGAATCCAGAACCCATCCATCCATCCATTGCCCTATCTACACACGTAGCAACTCATGCATACACTTGCACACATCCATCTCCATCTTTTCCCCTTTCTCCCACATATCCTACCATAACACCACGCGCTATACCTCCAATATACCATGCATGTTATAGCGATACCGTGTCCCTGTAGCTGACCATGCGATCCCCAGGCCGTTCCAACTCCTACTACAAGCGGCAGCCGCGCTCCTCCTTCCTGCAGCGCACCCTCAAGAAGCTCAAGCGTCTCTTGCGAGACCTCATGTACTATGCCAAGCGCCACCCGATCAAGGTCTTCATGCTCGTCATCATGCCCCTCATCACCGGCGGCGCCCTGACCGCCCTGCTCGCCCGCTTCGGGCTCCGCCTACCCCCCAGCATCGAGCGCATGCTCGGCGTAGCCGCTCGCGCGGGCTCCGGCGATAGCGTCGGCCTCGTCGGCGAGGCGGTCCGCATGGCAGGCGGTATAGGCCGCAGCGACAGCCTCTCTGTCGGCCGCGACCACCACGGCGACTACCAGTGGGAGCGACGGCGCGAGTACTACGACGAAGGCAGACGGGGAGGCAGCGGCGGCGGCTTCTTCGACGGCATACGGGATTTCTTCTCCTGAGTGAACCCTACCTTGTTTTACCTTACCTTGCATTTACCTACACACATCTTACATACATATATACCTACCTACCTACACACCTACCTCGTATATAGCTAGGGAAACCGTAGTTCACGATCTCGCTCGTGACGTGCCGGGACGAGGGGTAATAGTGTGGAGGGATGGAACGATACGAATGAATGGATGGCGTCTGAGGGGGCGGATCGTTTTGCATGACACGATTTTCCTTTCCCGCTTCTCTTCTCTTCTCTTTCCTTACGCTAGAAAAAGTCGGGTTACGATTGATGTCTTTTCGAACAAAAAAGCGGAAGAGCGAGCGGAAGAAGAATCGATACGATACCCTGATGTCATGTTAGACTTTAGATTTAGAAGTCTCATTTCAAATAAAAATGCATTTACGAGATATATCTGGAAAGAAATGTGATAAATATGAGGAGTGTACGCGGTTTTTATTGAAAAAAGAGGAGCGCGCGAGTGCATCATTAAAAACCAGTCTATCAGTGTTCAGGTAATACATAGGTGAATTGCTTTTCTCATTAGGAAGATCGGAACGACTCTGCTCAGCTCATTTTCCTTTCCGCTTCTTGCCGGTACCACTAGCTACTTTCTTCTTCGTGATCGGTTGACCAGGTGAAGTCTTCTTGGCCTTGGGACGCTCGGATTCCGGCGAAGGTGAGGCCATCTCCCTGTTCCCTGCATCATCGCTAGTTGTCTCGTCCTCTTGAGATTCATCTCTCCTTGCTCGACTTCTGTGCCTCTTCGGACTGCTTCCGACGACCGCGACGCTATCGGCGTGCGGCGCACGTGGACCGGCGGTTTGATATTGGAAAGGATCAGAGGCGTGACGTTGATTAGGAGGTGCGTTCACGTATTGATAGTCGAAAGGAGGTGAATCTCTTATGCGAGATTGAGGGCGTTGTGTGGATGATGTCGATGAAGTACCGGAGCGAGGACGGGAGCGGCTTGCGTTTGGCGGATGAAAGCGCCCCATCGGGGGACCCTGCTCAGTTGAAGGTAGGGCTTTGCGAGCTAAGGACTCACTGGAGCCAGACGGACCTCGTGAAGGGGCATCGAATTGAGATATAGGAATGGCGTATCTCTGTTCCTTTTCTTTACGCTTTCGACCGCCACCACCTTTTGAGGCCTTGGCTTCGGCTTGTAAGCGTTTCCTTCTACGGTCGAGAGCAGCAAGTTCCTGCTTGTTAAGTTTAACGTCTTGCCTGCCCTTGCTTTGAGCTTTCCGTATCCTGGAGAGAGCTGATTGCACAAGAGCCTCTTCGAGTTCCCTTCTTTCGGCCGAATATTCATCGTCGGTATCCTCTTCCTCCTCTTCTGATGTAGCTTGCGTACCCTCATCTGTTGAATTGCCGTCCTCGTCCTCCTCATCCGAATGTTGATAAGCATAACCATTTCGCACCTGACCACCACCACCCAAGTCCGTACCAGTGAAGCGAAGCGGATCACTGGCAAACCGTCTCCCACCATTTTCAGCGCCTTGCGTATCTGTACCCTCACCATCCAACAACTCCTCAACAACCCTGCGCCCGGTCCCCCAGATACCCTCCTCCTCCTCTTCTTCATATCCCCTCCTCGGGCGCCTCGATGGTCTTCCCCATTGGGGCGCAAATTTGGGAGCTCGCGGCCGACCACCTAGACCGCCTCCCCGGAAAAAGCCTCATCGATCGGCTTGTCCATGAAAGAAGCGTGGCCAATGATGACCACGCCACTGGCACCAATCAACCACAGGACGGTGGAGAAAGGTGATGCAATTAGAAATAGAAGACCACAGGTGCAGAGCAAGCCGGTATACAGCTGCGAAGACGTAGCTTGGAAGGTGCCAATGGTGAGGTCTTGTCCGTTGAGCCGGCCAAGTAACCACAAACCACCAACCAGAAGTATAATGTCAAAGAGCAGCAAAGGATTTGTGATCAGCGCGTAGACACTGAGAAGCACAAAGACCAAAGCATAGTTGCTCGAGAAGGTGCCCAGATTGTAGTTAACACGCGACTGGACCTCTCCGAAGTTGGCTGGTTTGGACAGGCGCTTGAAATCGAGGAATTCACCGACGGGACGCATATTGGCAAATCGGCTCGAGAGGGAAGTGTTACGGAAACCTGCGAAGCGGTCCTGAATGTTCAGGCGCGACGTCAGGACGTCGAGAGGGATCTGAATACGAGCCATTGTGTGGGATGGGAAAAGTAATCGGGCTCAATGGTGTTGTGAAGATAGAATTGCTTTCGGCTGATAAGGGATAAGAATCGTGGCTGATGGCTTAGCGATGCCGATGGCGATGATTGTATCTTGAAAGTTAGGTAGGATGAGTTATTTAAGCTCGAAGTTTCGGACTGAACGCGTGAAGATGCCGAAAAAGTCGCGAATGGATCTCTTGGTACGGAATGTGTGGTTGTCGTTGTGGCGATGACAGATGGATAATTGTGTGTGTACGTGTGTGTAAGGAAGATCTGTTAAAAAAGGCTGATTGATTAGGATTTGACAAGTAATTTTTAAAATTAGATGCCCAAGTCCATGGATGCACCCACAAATAGGGGCAGAGCTAGCAGCTTACGTATCGACGTTTGTCCTCCACCAATTGGCCAGCTGAGATTTAGGCGATAGCTAGCAGTTAAGTAGGTACTAAAGTAGCTACCTAAAATTTAAATGCTTGTATCGCTCGTATCGAGGAATAACCCTTGGAAAGCTGGAAAACCTGAGGCAGCAGGATTTTCTAGATAATCTAGAGGAATCCAGTAAGGAAAGACGTCTCGGAAAGCCTACTAGGTGGGAAAGTAAAAATTTTCGTAGTCGATTGAAGGCTTTGTAAAAGATTCTTCTTATTCTTCTTTTTCTTCTTTTCGTCTTCCCCTGCTCACCCGGAGTAAAAGAATGACGATCGTGTTGCGGCCAAAGCCCCAGGGGTAATGCCGAACTGCACTATTCCCCCCTGGTCTTTGAGAGTTTCTCTTTTTAGAACGACACTCCCAATGACGCCTTGGGAGTGTCGTGAAACTCTACTTGAGTACACACGACGGGAAATGTAGAGACCTTCACCATACCTCCATCGGGATCGGAGGAATATGGTGTTGAGGGGTCGTAGAGAAGAGAGAGAAGGAGGAAAGGGGAAAAAAAAGAAGAAGAGGAAGCGGGAGGAAGAAGTAAGAAAAAAAATCTAGGGCCGGTAATGGTTGCTCTTATTACAGATCCGTAAGTATTCTATCTAAGGCGCCACTGTGTAGTGTGCACAAAAGACAACATCGATGCGGTGTGAAATCTGGCGGCAGCTAACTGGCGTAGATCTTGGTGTGGATTCAAGGATTATGGACGGATGGGAGGAAAAGTGGATCAAATGCTGCAAGCTTACTTGTCCCCGGACAAGATGACCCCGGTAAGCGATCTAAAGCACGGGCCATTATGGACGAAATCTGCAGAATTATGGAATTAATGCTGGCAGGCTGGCAGGCTGGGTAGGACTTCCCATCTTTCTACCAGCTCTGTACGACGTCACTTCCATTCCTCGTTTTTCTCCTCTCAATTGATAAACCTTATTTCAAACTAATTCAAGCTAAACTTGTATGACATCCCCATGATGGCATGATGGATATTGCAAATAACTCGAGCAATAACGGATGCGGCAAGTTCAACGATTATCACATGAGGAAAGAAGAGAGCACTTTTGATATTTGATCTGCAGCGATACATACCTCTCTGTCCATCTATCCATAGCTGTGTCCACTCCGCAGCACCATTACCTACTTTATACCTATCAACTAGCAAGAACCAAGAACCAAGAACCAAGATTAATCCACGATAATTCGTATTGTACCGCGCTCCGCGCTTGTTCTACCTCAACTTGCACTTAATCACATTTTACTCAGATTCGAGATATTCAGTCCTACCATGACGATCGTCACATCATGGTCGAACAGGTTACCGTGATGGTTTGGTACACGGGTGCCACGACCTAACTAGGATCGCTCCGAATATGCTATTTTCATTCAACGCTAGGTTCCACGCGAAAACGTGGCCATCCTCCTAGCTACGTCAACATACTACTATTCGTGCCTCCCTTTAAATAGCTCCTATCTTGACACGGGAGAGTATCGAACGGTCAGGTTTGCTACAACATAGCACAGGTAATACCCAGATCGGATATTACTATCATGATGCCCAGATATCTTTGTGTGATTCTCTCCCTGCGTCCTCTACATTTCGACGCTCTCAAGGTGTAGTGGGTTCGTCGGCAGTTTTTCACCAATGAAAACCGACTAGTTACCACCATGTCGAGTCCAGTGTCTCGGATCGGAGCCGAGAAATGCAGATGGATGTTTCGGACTCCATACTGTAAGCATCTCGACTGACTTGGTCATATCTAGCTAGTAAGGGCCGACTACCAGTACATATATCGATGCCCAAAGATCACACCTCACTGTGATCCTCCTCACTCGACGTATATTGGACTTCAAATACAGTTGGAGTAGAATTTTGGGCATACACTCCGAGGGAAAATCGACTAATCATGCACGCCAATTTTGATACGGTTCGATTTTGGCCCATAGTGAAAATTTGCCGGGTTTGTGGAGAAAATCGCACCTACGGAAGTCTCACAGCGTTCCCAAGTGAGCACAGCTTTCACAAGCAACAACTCGCGATCTTTCACGTATGGAAAGTCAGGCGTTCTGAATTGAATCGGATGATAGTCCTGGAATGCATACCTCAGTTGGTTTGCTAGGTTATGCACCTTGTTTATACCAGCTCCGCTTTGCTACATCGTTGGCGCCCGCCATTGGGATCAATGTGGTTCAACACAGATCTTTTGGGGGACAACTATAGAAACATGGCCTGTGATACTCTTCTATGGAAGTAGAGGCCAGCGTCAAGCAGCCAGACATTATCAACATACGTGTTAGAGTCTAAGTTTATACAGAGGCAGGTAAATGGAATCTTGAAGAGGCCACTTATCATGAATTAACTAAGAATCAATGCAGTCAAACATATATAATCTGATATTACCCATTTGGTCTGTCACCCTTGTATCCTCTTCGAATAGTCGCGTGGTCTAATGGTTATGATTTCTCGTTCACATTGATGTGTTCCCACTACTATAAGTCCCGAGAAGGTTCCGTGTTCGATCCACGGCGTGACTAACTCTTTTTGACTGCTCCATAGACGGAACATGTTCATGGTTGGAAATGGCTTAGCAGTAAGCTTAGCTATATCGTATGAGGACTTGAAGTTGAAGATTGGCTAAAATCGCCCCCGCTTGCGCCAGTAATAGAGGTACTCTCTAAGCTCTGAACATAACACATTGAATTCTCAACCCCATCCTATTCTATCGTGGAGTATCTCCAGGACTCTTTTTGAATTCTTAATGATTGATATAGGACTTTTCTTTTGGTTTATCAGCTTATAAATAATCTTGATATCAGGTAAGTTGAGAAGTCGCAGAATAGGCATGGCGGCGGCTGTAAGGGAGACCTATTTTATCTCCGAAGAGATGAACCACAGTGACTAATGTCGGCCTAATTATCGTCCGATTTCTACCACGCTTCGAGTTAAATAAACTGATATGCTGGACTGAATAACGATGATATCTCTATATTCCAAGGGTGTAATGATCATGGTAGCATCTGCATGCATAGGCGTGCTGTATATCGACCCAGGTCACGGCTTTAAGAACGTCAATAATTCCATACGTGCCAAAGATACTGAGGGTGGCCCTTCGAAATCACTATACAGTATGGGCGGACTTTAAGGACTTAGAAAAGGGGCATGGCTTTCACTCTTCCCTTTCGTGAAGTTAAAAGGTTACAGGTCTGCCAGTCCTGATGACTAGAATATGATTACATACCTACATACCCAGAATCCCATGAGGACGACCCGGTAACCAATAGTTTCAACATGGAGGCCTTGAACTTCTTTCGTGTAGACGGCTTGGTAGCTGTCGTGACCGGCGGTGCTACAGGTATGGAGTCCACAGCTACCGCGCATCCCCAGCACTCTTCTCTGATAATATCAAGGCATCGGGTTCATGATGGCCAAAGCTCTCGCAGGAGCTGGAGCGAAGGTGTACCTTCTCGGAAGACGAAAGGCCGTCCTGGAGGACTCCGCAGCTCAACACCCAAGCTTCACCCCGGTAGTATGCGACATCACGTCCAAGGAATCCCTCCAGTCTGCCGTTGACTTCATCACCAACGATGCGGGCTTCATCAATTTGCTTATAGCCAATTCGGGCACAGTAGGCCCCACCAATTCCTTCAATCCAGACCTCACGATCCAGGAACTTCGCAAGAATCTGTTTGAGGGATTGCCTATGGATGGGTTTACCGAAACCCTCCGCGTCAATGTTACCGCAACATACTTCACCATGCTAGCTTTCCTAGAGCTGCTCGATGCCGGCAACGAGAATGCCTTGAAAGGGGGATTCGGAGCTCCGGTTGAAGCAGGAAGCAACGTCCCCTCTGTCCCGAGCCAGGTTATCTTCACGAGCAGCGTGTCTGCTTATAGTCGGGATAGGCTGTCGGCGCCCGCGTATACGGCGAGCAAATCGGCCATAACACATCTAGCTAAGCATGCAAGCACGAATCTTGCGAAGTACCAAATCAGGGTGAATGCGGTGGCGCCTGGATGTAAGTATTACCAAGACCTCCGCACATGACTCTGGATGTGGCAATATCTGATTTGTTTGGCCGTCTAGTATTCCCATCCGAGCTAGCAAACGGTCTAATCGCGGGAAGGGACCCCAGCAAAGAGACTCTCGATGACATGAAATTCATACCATCGAGACGGTTCGGGGGCGAGGAGGAAATGGGAGGCACTGTGCTGTACCTCGCAAGCCGCGCGGGCTCATACTGCAATGGCCTAATTCTTCTCAGTGATGGCGGTAGACTATCGGTGACCAATTCGGAATACTAGATGCGAAAGGGGAAATGTGATAGACGAATCAATTAAAAGATTTCTTGAGAAGGAACTCCAGCTTGGCCGTGAATCGAACCCAGAGACCTTCAGAATAAAAAGATGATATAAAAATATGCCTCAGGCGTCCGGACGTCAGGGTGGGGAAGTCCGGTGTGCAAGAAAGGCTGGGGTATGATGTCACATATCATCCACGATCTATGTAGAAGGGATTCGAATTATCAAACAGCTGCATTCGAAATATCCAGCATTAAACTCCTCACATTTCCACGGACTTTACACAAGAAAGGGGTCATCAGTATCCCTCAAAACGGGTATTCGATTATAAAAACCGAGCTAGCTACTTCGTACGTAAGTGGTATCAAAAAACGAAAGAAAAAAAAAACCCCCAAAGGTTATAAACCTCCAAAAAATATCGACAGCAAACCCAACCAGCTGCCATAACCCTTTTTTCAGATAGGTATATACAGTCCCTCAAATGCAATGCTTATATACCCGGTATTCATACCCGATGCCAAAACACTCGTCCCAATCCCTTATGTAGATTCCTTATGTATATGATATATATATACTTCGACAGCCCATAGGTAGGTGGTGGGTAAGCCACCCTACCACTGCCACCACTTCCTGCGATTCAACTCCTCATGCTCGACGGCATCGCTCTCCTTGACGACCTTCATAAACACAGACTCCATCGTGGCGGCGGAGATGGAGTAGCTCTCGACGTTTAGCGCTTCCTTCTGCGCTTCCAGCGTCTCGATCAAGAAGCGCGTGAAGTTCTGCGTCGCGTGCCCGTGCTTCGCCGCGACCGCGACCTGCGCCTGCTTCTTCTCGTCCGCGTACTCGCCGATCGCGTGCACGACCTCGATCCTGTCGGCCTCGGCTTCCGTCTCGCTGCCCGAGCTACCGCTGCTGCTGCTGTTCCCGCTCTGCGAGCCGGACAACGAGGTCCGCCGTCCGGGCACCGCGACGTCCGTCGGCACGATGAACCGTACCTGACCGCCGAGGCTCTCGCCCTCGAAGCGGACGGCGCCGCCAAACGTCCGGCGGGCCCAGTCCTCGAGGGACTGCATTTCCTCTGGTTTGGAGAGCGGGGCGCTGCGCAGGATCAGGTGCACGTGGTACTCGTTGCTGTGCGTTTTTCTTAATGCCTGCGTGGTGCCCACAGCCAGCACCTTCTTCGCCACGATAGCCGCTCTAGTGGCTAGCGCGTCCGCTTCCTCCATGGAGTGTGTGGTGATCAGGACACTGCGTCCGGGAGCCACAGCTTCGAGTGTCCGCCATAGCACTCGCTTGGACGCCGCGTCCATGGCGGACGAGGGCTCGTCGAGGAGGAGGACGGGCGGGTCGCCGAGCAATGCGATGGCCAAGCTGAGTTTCCGCATGTTGCCGCCGGAGAGCTTGTTCGCGGGCTTGGCGGCGTGCGCCGTGATACCCACCCGCGACATCACGTACGCGACGGCGCGGTGCGGGTCTTCGACACCCTTGCAGCGGGCGTAGAAGGTCAGGTGTTCGCGGACGGTGAGGAGGTCGAGGGCGTCGAATTGCGGGCAGACTAATTCACGTTAGTTAGTATAAAAGATCAACAATTGTAAACCCTAAATAGGAAATAGGAAGATCTCGGTATGACCGCGGCGTGGGGGACGTAGGATCCGGTAGCGAGATTGGGTGGCTACGATAAAGGAAGGAGGAAGGAATATAGTCCGTGTAGTGCAGATGCAGTAGATTATTGTATTAGGTAGTGGGAAATGGGGATCGAACTTACCACCGAGGTGCCTCTGTGCCAGGCGCTTGTGGTGCAGCACGTCGACGCCTTCGAGGTAGATCCTGCCGGTATCAGGCGTAAGATCGCCGCGGATCATGTTGATCATCGTCGTCTTTCCTGCGCCGTTGGGGCCAAGCAGCGCCAAGATCTCGCCTTCCCTCAAGCCGAGAGATACGTCTTCTACAGCCGGCTGTTGTCCGAAGCTCTTGGATACGTGGAGTGCGCGTAGCAGATCCGTCTCGGAGGCCGTCACGCGGGCTGTTTCGGCGATGACGTCCTCGCGGCGGCCGGCTAGCGTCTTCTCGATGTCACCTGCGCGCGAAGGAGGTGGGGTAGGCTTGGTTTTCTTGACCCAGGCGAAGCTACCACCTTCGATCCAGAGAAGTAGGGAAAAGAGACCGATGATCTGTAGGATGAGGAGCATGATCGGGCCTCCGAAGGCATAAATCGAGCCCGGGTTCGTGACCATGGTCTGTCCGCGGCAACGCACAATGTACATATTTAAGCTGATGGCCATACCACGCATCAGGTTCTGAATCGGGAAGATTATTCCGAGGCCGAAGGCGGTGCCGTCATTGGTGCGCTGGTTGGCGCCGTCTGTTCGCTGGACGATCAAGAGAGTAACAATCGAGAGTGCGTACATAACACCCAGGAACAGGACGTTGTAGGCGTAGGCCGCGGGTTGCGAACGGGCTAGTAGGGCGATCAGGTACGCGAAGAGGATGGCGGCAAGGCCGTAGAGGACTTGGATGAACCAAACGTAGCCGATTCCGAACCAGGGAGCTGCATTGGCGATCAAGGCGGTGCAGCCGGCGCTGATTACTAGGACGAACATGAAATCGAACATCCAGTACGAGAATAACAAGGAGAATGGTCGGATACCGTTCGAGTATTGTAGCGCTCGTACTTGAGATCGTCGCTCGTAGGTCGGGTATAGGGCGAAGAAAGAAGGGTAAAGAGCTTGTAGCAGACAGAAAACAGTGACGTAGAATACACTGTCACCGCCTTCAGCTTGGTGGTAGGACTTGAGATTCGATGTGTATCCCGCAACGGTCTGGTTGCTGCGGACTTGGTTGACAAGGTTAAGGAGACTAGTAGCGCCAGCTTGTCCAGTCATCGCATCGTGGGCAATAAGAGGGATCGTATCATTGCTAAGCCAGATTCCACCACCGTTTGAGATGTTGTAAGCGTAGTAGTGGATGAATTTCACGAGATTGACCTCGGTATCGACGACGAAAGGTCCTTGGCCAATATCATAGTGGTACGGGTTTGTCGCGTCGATCGTCTTCATGATGGTGCTGTTGACAGCTGGAGGACCAACTGCGAGCACACCCTCGTTGCTAACGGCCATTCGGCTGTCAAAAGAGTCGAACGAGATCAAGCTGTTGCAATCGGGAGTCTGGTAACCCTTGAGGAAGTCGTTGATGAAATGGGTGGCAACAAGAGGAATAGCAAGGCAGAATAGGTACGCCCACCAGTTGTTCTTAAGAATCTGGACTCGCTTGATGAAGAGAGCGCTGATTTGTTGCGAGTACGATTTCCATAGAGGAATTTCGCCTGGAGGTACCTTCACTCTGCTTCGCTCAGACTCGGTCGGTTGGATTTCAAGAGTCTCACCGATAAGAGTGTGAGGTTCTTCAGAAACTGTGAGGAACACATCTTCAATTGTTGGGCCAGTAATGTATAGCTCGGAGTCACTCGCATTTTTGAGGGAACCCAATATAGCGGCGGCGGACTTCGAATCTGGCGTTTGGCAGATGAATCTGTCATGGTGCTCCTTTACCGGGTATTCAATCTTAGAGATGTCTTCCGTCTTCGGGATGTGAACACGGTAACCGCCTCCGTATTGGTTCTTTAGTAGCGTAGGAGTTCCTTGGCACTTCACCTTTCCAAGAGTAACAATAACGATGTGGTCTGATAGGACCTCACATTCATCAAGGAAGTGAGTTGTCAAGATCATTGTTCTCCGGGCTCTCTCGCTGAGAATCACGTTCCAGATAGAGCGACGAGAAAGAGGGTCAAGGCCGGAAGTAACTTCGTCCATCAAACAGACAGTAGAGTCACCGATAAGCATGCATGCCAATTGAAGCTTTCGCTTCATACCGCCGCTGAGGTTCTTCGCAAGGCTGTGCTTCTTGGCCGCGAGGTCGCATTTCTCGATGAGCTGGTCAAGGACTTCCGGGTTGTCATCCTTGCCCTTAAGAGTGTTCCAGATCTGAAGATGCTCGTAGACAGTCAGGTTCTCCCACAGAACATTGCGTTGAGGGCAAATACCGATTTGCGAAGGCAAGGCGTTGAAGTTGACAGAGCCACCAGTTGGTCTTTCAAATCCGGCCAACATATCCAAAGTTGTAGTCTTTCCAGAGCCGTTGGGTCCCAACAAACAGGTAATTTGGTGCTTCTGAGAAATGAGATCCAAGCCATCAACGGCCTTGGTTTTCGGGTCGCGGGCGAAGCAGAAGAGTTTCTTGAACCAATGAGGCTTGTAAAGTTTTTCTAGACCCGTGGCCTCAATAGCAATGTGGGAGTCGGTTGCTTGTTGATCGGTGCTAAACGTTCGGCGCTTACGGTTGTTGCCATGCTTAAAACGCTCAAGAAGGACCGTGCATCCTGTGTATACGACGATCTGAACAGCCAAGATAATCCAGAGCCAATAGGGGCCAACAATGTTGGTCCAATTTGTTCCTTTTCCATTGCCAGTGTCCAAAAGGGCTTTCGGGATCGCCTCCATGAAGTTGACTCGGATTCCAGCAACTTCAGCCTTGGCGATGAAGTCGAAGAAGTAGATGAAGTTCATGCTAGGGAAGAAGAGAGAGCAAGAAACAACTTGTGCTAGAGGAGGGGGGTTGGCTGCAGAGTTCTCCGAGAAAGCAGCTAAGATTGCTAGTAGCCAAGGCATCAATGAGTTGTAAAGACTGGCAACATTCGAGTGCTTGAAGTACGCAGTGCTGTATGCCGTATTACTGATCGTCGCCCAACCAGTCAAGATCTGCCACCAAATCGTAACGGCCACGCTCTGGCCGGGAAAAAGGAGATACCAGTATACTTTTCGGTGTTAGAAACAAAGTTAAAGGGCAATAGGTGCTGAGCGGGGATAACTTACGGACTCCCATGATGATCCAAAGAGGTAGGTACAAGACGTAGAAGAAGAGAACGTAACTCAACACTCTAGGTCCAGCAACTCCACCACCCATGGCATCAATCAAAGCGGACATGCCAGTTTCACGTTCAGATGCAATCATGCTCGTGAGGTGTTGGCAAACTGGGATGAATGTCACATAGTAGATGAAGGACAAGAGGTACAACGATAGAGCGATGTAAGTCTTCCTTGAGTAGTCATCTTTCTGTTCCTGAGTTACATATGTGTACGGCAGGAAAGCAGGGCTGACTGTCAAGTTGAGCATCGCGTTTTCAACGGCCGATTGAAGGGGTAGATAGACTTGGTCCGTAGTACTCTTGGTGTCGTACACGTTGAAAGCCACGGAGTCGAGGGCGGGGTCGGTCCGGATAGTGTAGTTCCATGTCGCGCCCTCGTGTCCGCTGAGAGGAGAGTCGTTGAAGATCACAACGGCAAAGCATGGCGAGTTTCCGTGGTAGTCAACCGGGCAAGTAACGTCAATCGCATCCTCATCGTTGAGATGGATTAACTTGTTTGAATCTAGAGGACCGGTTATCTTTTCGAGGACAGGTGCAAAGTCAGATCCAAGACCGGGTTGCTGAACCAAGACAAGAGGCTTCGAGCTCGCTGCCATGCTCTCGGCGAGGGTGGGGATAGTGTGAGGGTCGCCGACTCCATATTTGTTGTCGTCTTTGGCGAAGTTCTGGATTTCGAGCAAGAGTACCTGGAGAATTAGGGGGAAGACTAGAGATCGTAGGAGAGTTGAGAACCATTTTCGGTAGACGGCGATGATGATATTCTTCTTCGTTAGGGCCCAAGTTTGGCGCCAGAAGGACGGGATTTCCATGTCAGTGAGGGACCTCATGATGGCGGCTTAGTATAGACTTATGTCTATGCCATATGAGAGATACCTATATTACTGAGATACCACAGCGTGAGTCAGTCCTTGTTGTCGACTTTGACTATGATTGACTCTGATATTCAGTACCCGGGAAGAGTAAGTGAATGGATCATGTAGATGCGACTGAGATCGTTATAAGATCGGCCATGCCGTTACCTATGTATGGCAACTGTACCTACGATGATCTCCCATTCTACCTATGGCACTTTGGCCACACGGTATGTCTACGGGAATACTACCCATGCTTGATGATTGCATGTTGCAGCTATACTGAGCGAACGAATGAGCCTTGTCTAATCCCCCGTCTACAATAATATCATTCTTTTACGCCTTCGAGAAGACCCCCATTCCTGATATGCGGCGCAGGGCGTGGAAGAGCCCAAGACGCTATACCAATATAGGAAATGTTTCCTATTCAGGTAATGGACAAGGGTTGAATGAAACAGCGTGTATGGACGGATTCGGTAATTTTTCGATATGGTGTGAGTGGCACCTGGGGATATAAGACGGTATGGGGTTGGGTGGCTCTGGCATTTTGGTGTGTTACTAGGTAGCAGTATATTTTATAGAACGACATCACATGGAACCTGGGGACTCGGCTATTGTCGTGACAGGCTGAAGAAACCAGGATACGTGCACATAAGCTCAATGACCCCCTGCTACTGCCACTGGGGCAGGAAAATCCGGACCAATGATCAATGACTGAGGAGAGCTGAGGGTGTTAATCGATCCTCATTACCGTTAGAGAGTCTCGGGCGAAATGGTCGAAACCGGTAGTCTGTTCTGAGGATCCTCCTTGTGATGGTTTAAAGTCTGCAGAATCCTGCCGCTATCAAAAAGTAGCACTTCACTCCCGTTCTGTAGTAGAGAAAAGCGGGAAGATTCTGAAGCTGCCTGGTTCCTTTTCGAGACTTTACTAATAAGTCTCAGAAGAAGCTGGACTATACACTTCGCCTATTCGAAGGTTCGCAGCTCTCTTGCGTAATGCTAACTCTGAAGACATGGGCCCAATGAGCTAAGAGAACTCAACGAGCTAAAATCTGTGTCCTAGACCCGGCAAGTTAAAATAAGCAACTTCGTAGGGATATACATGTTAAAGAATCGGGACCGTAAGCACTACTCACATAAGCAATGTTAGTATAGGTTATCATTCGATCGAACTACTACCTGGCTATTACCCCATCCGTGTATGTGACTAGGTAGTTGTCGAACTTTTTCAAGATATGTCGTGACTCGTTACGTAGTAGTTTGATCTTAAGTATAGGTCCACGGTATATAGGTAGTCAATAGTAGTAACTTGATCCAGGTTAAGTATAGAAGTTGATCTGAAACATAAAGTTTTAAAAATAGTATTTTTTTTTCATTGTTCATATCGATCGCATCTAATGTTACGATGATATGATCTCTATCATCAACAGATCCGATGTTGACCGCCTCCGAACAGATTCGGAGATGATTTACCTCGAGGTAGGGATCCGGAGAGACTGGTCCTGTCAGAACGGACAAAAGCTTCGTGCTTACAACACTTTAGCATAATTACACTCTATGGAAATGGGCTGCAACCAATAGGGGGTCCGCAGATCGGATTGATTCTTTGACACGTTCTATGTACTATGTACTATCCGTATGCTTACGTGGACCTAGCTAGGACTGAAGTTAGCAATTGGCCAATGTCCCATCAAAAAGCACTCCATAAATAAAAGGTTGGAATGTTGTCAGGTAAACCCAATCGTTCACATCAAAGTCGATTGACTCAAATACAATCTAGCATAAAAAATTGGTGTTGTCATCATGATAAGATATTGTTACTCGCGCATCAAAAAGATCGTGAACTCACCAGATGGTGGGTCTGTTTCGAGCTCAATAATCGAGCAATACACTCTCTGTAGGTAAGTATGACCTGGAGCACACTGTCGACTCAGTCCAAGAGCGTAAATATCCATTTACACGAAGGCGCACCTAGAACTGGTGATGTCCTTATATTGTTAGTCTTCATCAACACGTGGAACGATAGATTGCATGACTACTTACTATATCGATGACATCGCTGTTGAAATTTGGTTATTATCCATGGATGTAGTGTACACATTATTACTCAATTAAACATTTGACCCTGCGGACTCAGAAGCGATCCTCTGGTCTCTTCCACCCTGCCATCCGGGAGACTTCTCCGATGACGGTGAGTATATTGTCCACTATTAATTTGACCATGCCTTGGCGTTTGTTCTTTCCATCGTCGTGAGAGGATTGCTCGGTGCCTATTGTGGGCAATACATTGTCGCTAGCCGACAGACTGACAAATAAGGCAAAGGGGATAAGCCACACGCACAAGCCAAAATAGGATGCGATCTCAGTGAAGCTTGGTATATCCGGCTGGTCATAGACGGATGACATGCGCGAGTAAGACTTGTGTTGAGCATCGGAGAAGTGTTGAAACCAAAAGTAATGGTTGACAAGAACCAATACTATTCAATAATGTCAGCAACCCGCAGCCTCTTGCCCCGGCCGGATCGATGTTGACAACATACCACAAGAAGCAATGAACAAGGGATCTGATAGCTTCACAAACGGGAAGCGTCGCATATTACCCAGATATATCAAATGCGATGCGACGCCCATCAAGGTCAGACTGAAGGGAAAGCCATCGACAACACATAGTACGACTTGGAGAGCAATAACGGAGTAGATGAGTTTCGTGAGAAGTCGCTTCGCGATGACGGTGTGTTCCTCGACGAGCTCTGAGAGATAGTATAGACCGGAAGCTATAGGAGCTGTGTATTAGCAACTCGAGATCACCTCAAGGTTATCCCTGAATAGGAAGCTAGGGGCGTGAACAGTATAATAGAAGATTCAAGTGTTATGTACCTATGGCCAATGTTAAGAAACAGAAGCCCACGATGGAGCCAAGGTAGCCGACTAGAGGTAGAATCCACATGTTTACGCAACACAATTACAAGAACAATGCAGCAGCTATGATGATCTCGATGATCTCATCATAGTAGGTACGGTAGGTACTAGGTAGGTGGGAAGTGGGAAGTGGGAAATGGGAAATGGGAAATGAATATTATGGTTGCTGTTTGAGGGTAACATTTTCGATTAAGCTTGGCCTTTGATCGAAATTGCACTTAAGTGACCCAAGTGACCCAAGTGACGCGCGACTTGAAAGCGTGGCCTTCCCGTTTCGATTAGCGGAGCCGGTAATTAGATTACCCTATTTCTCCTATTGGTCCGATTAGTCAGATCTATCCACAAGCTGCCAAGCTACAATTGTACTTGACAATTCCAAGATTCAAAGAGCCGAGGATTTTCCGCAGTAGGGAAAATTGATAACGATAAGGAATTTGTCTCCACAGAAAAGTTCGGAGTCGCATCACAGGCAACTGGAAAATGCGATCATAATCCAATCCACCGTTCGACAAGCACAAACCATATCTCAGTCAGGAAAGCGCAGTCCTATTTGACAGCTTTAGAACCTTAATCAAATCCCTTGGCAATTGAATCGAATCAAACAAAACAAACAACACTACCACACAATGTCGCGGCCAGAGGACACACTGTACGTCAACGACCCCTCCAAACTCCTCCCACCAAATTCCCCCACCACCAAAAAATCCAACATCGTCATCTAACCCTTCCCAAGGTCCGCCGACGTCCACTACAATGACTCCGAAGCGCGCAAATACACCACCTCCTCGAGAATCCAGAACATCCAAGCCTCGATGACAAACCGCGCCCTCGAGCTCCTCGACCTCTCCTCCCCCTCCCTCATCCTCGACATCGGCTGCGGCAGCGGTCTCTCCGGCGAGATCCTGTCCTCGGTGCCCTCGGACGAGGGCGGTCCGCACGTCTGGATCGGCATGGACGTGTCTGCCTCCATGCTCGACGTCGCGCTACAGCGGGATGTGGAAGGGGATCTACTACTCGCTGATATAGGCCAAGGCGTCCCGTTCCGCGCCGGTACATTCGATGCCGCGATTAGCATTAGCGCGATCCAGTGGCTGTGCAATGCAGAAAGTAGCGAGGTGTCGCCGCAGGGCCGGCTATCCCGGTTCTTTAACGGCTTGTATGCGAGCTTGAAACGAGGTGGTAGGGCGGTGTGTCAGTTCTACCCTAAGAACGACGAGCAGAAGAAGATGATCACCGGGGCGGCGGTGAAAGCGGGGTTCGGCGCTGGTCTGTTGGAGGATGATCCGCAGACGAAGAACGTCAAGTACTACCTAGTACTGACGGTTGGAGGCGGGAACCTGGAGGGTAACGGAGGCGATATTACGGGCGTTGTTAAGGGCATGGAAGGCGTTGATGTGTTAGACGTGAGGCATAGCAATAAGAACGGTAAGGGAGAGATTAAGAAGGGCAGCAAAGCGTGGATCGTCAAGAAGAAGGAGCAGATGGAACGGAAAGGAAAGGTTGTCAAGGCGACGTCTAAATACACAGGACGCAAGAGACGGGTTGCTTTCTAAACTTAGAGCGATACCCTTTTTGCATTGCACGGCGTTATGGAGTTACAATATCTGGGGCTCATGGCGATTACATTCAATTTTATGACAACTGACGCTTATTCTATATCCTATTGATATAGATACTCATGGCACTAAATATTGGTGCTCATGTCCGCCCTGTTTGATGAGGGAGATGGCCCACCGCCCACCCATATCATATATCGTCCAATCCATGCGCGTATGCCTCAACCTCGGCGAGGCGGCTCGACACTACCTCCATGCTCCATATCGCATGTCTTCTATAACGTCTAGTTATAACTTCCAGGTCGGTATCTCCTTCATTTTTGTACGTCTCAATCTGCGCTTCGAGTGTTTCGCGTATGTAAACTAGGCGTTTGACCATCCAACGTAGGGTCTCCAAGTGTTCCTTTGGCCCTCCCTCTCCAAGAAAATTGTCGATATAGTGACCGTAGACGCCTTTATGGAAGTTTTCCAAGGTCATGTCGAGTTTGGTTTGTTCAACATCATCGCGATTAGGTATTCTCGTAGGGATTGCACGCTTCGCGTCAAACGGGGAGGGATGCGTTGGCTTCGCATGAATAAGAGTAGTCGAGAATTGGCTGCGCCTGTTTATCAAGTTGATATTGTTTGGGGTCGCATATGCACCCAGGTTTTTCATAACCAGGCCGAAACGAGGAAGTCGGGCCATCTTAGTCGTATTGGTCGCTTGAAGCAGCGGAAGCATGTTGTTTTTTTAACTGGTTGGTGGTAGATTTTGCATCCCAAAGTATTTATGCCATGTCAGGTTCAATGTTTATATATCATATTCTAGTCAGTCATCTCCGACTGATATCTAAGTTCACAGCTTGAGGCCATAGTTTCAATAAGTAGACCTTAATAAACCTTATGCGTCAAGCCTCTTTGACGCCTAGTTCATGGCCTTGACTTTAATTGCGGGATATTATACTCAGATATTGGTTAGTATGGTGTTGATTTGGCGGAAAACGCTTTGGTACTCTTGGTTTGGACGCCATCGCAATTTAGGTTACAGTTTCACGCAAGCCATAGCGTCAGCGGACTTTATCAACACATTATATAAACTATCTTCTCTGTCTAATAACCAGGAAGACTAAATAGTAATCG
Organism: Rostrohypoxylon terebratum; assembly: GCA_022497145.1. Classification (NCBI taxonomy): domain Eukaryota; kingdom Fungi; phylum Ascomycota; class Sordariomycetes; order Xylariales; family Hypoxylaceae; genus Rostrohypoxylon; species Rostrohypoxylon terebratum. The sequence continues at coordinate 5,518 of MU385938.1, read as the reverse complement.
TTATCTTAGAACCACACTGAATCTGTATTGAGTCACTCAGCCTATCGGGTCTTCTAGAATACTTACTTTCTTTGTCATGCTTCTCCGTCTCGATCACATTGTGGCATTGTTAGATAGCTCTACTATCTCGAAGTCGAGCCGCGAATGCGTATGAATGACACTGAAAGTACTCGATTGATACCTACGGCAAGAAAATACTAAATATTTGCCGTATATAAAGTTCTCATATTTCGTATCATCATCCCTTTACTGCTCCCACGACTTCAACTCGACATTAGATAAACCGATTCAATTTAAAGCAAGGCACAACCATGTTTGACTTTGTCCCTAGCTACATTACTCAGGCTCAGGAGAGCCAGGTAAATAAAGAAAAAGGCAGCACAAAACCACCTGCAATTTTTGCGCTGGTTGCAGGATTCGGTATGCTGTTCTCATTGGTGATGCTGTGCGGAAACCTTTTCGTAATGTATGAATCACAGTCGTTTAAAGTCACTTACGAGAAAGCGATTTTCAAATGCTTCCTCGTCTTCACGAGTATTCTCCTCCTCACATTGTGGCTCAATTATCTTCAATAAGGCGCTAAATGGTCTAGATCGAAAGGATCCCAAAGACAAAGTTCATCTTGAGTTGGCCGTACGGCATCTGATGGGAGCCAAGCATGATATCTCAACAACTGATTTTTGTCGACACGATAAATTCTCAACTTTTATTTTCATAAGCTCTGTCGTCGAATTACTTTTGCAACGCGCTTCATTGCTGATCAAGATAATTCAGACATCTATAGGCAATTATTGCGAATCGCCACGGGAGAATTGAATGCCGACACTTCGATTGGATAGGGGTTCCAAATTCCGGATTCAACTGGTAGGACTGCTCCGTTGATTGGTATTCCTGACAGGGGGCAAGTAGGATCCATGTTATATTGGCCATCCATGTATTAATAGCATCACTCACTCTCTAGGACTTTCTATCCCTATTTTCTTCGAATTATGTTACTGGTTCCATTGTTGTTGGTGCAGGTCAGCACCATTTTCGTGATAGGCTATGTAGCGGAGACTCCATCGGACGTCAGACTGCTGCTACTCTACGGAGAGTCGTGCGGCGCAGTATTATAAATCATCTGAAGGTCCCCAAAAGAATCTTGATCATTCTAGTCACACATATAGACTCTAGTCGCCCTCCATATAGAATACCAAAAGAGCCCGAGTCAAATTGTTCATACATGATAGGTCTAATTGCCGTTTTCGGTTGGCAATTTAGCTCTCAGCCAATCACGTCTCGCATCGTCTTCCGTGTAACACCAAGCCACCTCCGTGAGTCCGTGTAAGCACCCCGGATTGATCCACCACCCGACTAATCAGAGGGTTTTGAATGAAGTCGCGACATAATAGGCGATGATTTCAGGGAAACCTTAGCTTTTTATGTCACCATTGGTCATTTAGAGAACGACACTATCAAGACTTCGAGTTCTAATTGGAATCACTAGGCACATCACACACACACTCAGTGTTGTTTCGCGTCATTTTCTTGTTAGCAACCTTCGCCCCTAAAATGACAACACAAGAGAAACCAGTCATTGTCCTCCTCCACGGAGCGTGGCATATTCCCTTGCACTACCGCGCCTTGATCGATCGACTTCGAGTTAGTGGCTACACAGTCTTCGCGCCGTATCAAGTCACGACGGGCTACGACGACTCGATCAATGATAAAACATATGTCGATAGTACTAACCAGATCCGTGACTACCTTCGCCCACTTCTAGGCCAGGGCCGTAAGATAGTTATAGTTGCGCATAGTGCTGGCGGTATCGTTGCAACAGGGGCTGCCATTGGCTCAACCCTCGAAGACCGTTCATCCCAGGGGCTTCAAGGCGGTATTGTCGGCATCGTGTATATCTCTGCCCTCATAGAGCCGCAACACGGTCGAACCGACAAGCCGATGCCATTTCCGCCTGGTTGGACAGATGTAAGCTTTTCTCTCCTATCTCTTCGTTGCCCCTTTTCTGCGGTTACCATCGGCTTTATATACCCCTTTTGAAGATGTCAATCCTGTGGTCGACAACAATATTATTTGCTCTATTAATTGGTAGTTGGCTAACTCTTAATAAAGTACAAGAAACGGCCTTTCCCTGAAGATTTGGCCCTGATGTTGCTTTACGACGACATTGAGGAGTCAAGGCAAAAGGGGGCTCTTCAGATGCTACACTTACAGAGTGAGGCGACTTGCGATCCCGACAGACCACAAACAGCCTCTGACGTTCGAGCTCCCAAAACTTATGTCGTATGTACAAAGGACAAGATCGTTCCGCCTGAGAAACAATACCAACGTGCTGCTGCTGCTGGTGCCACAATTGTGGAGCTTGACTGTGGTCACAGCCCGTTTTTGCTTGACAAGGAAACAGAAGTGCTGTTGGATGTTATTACTAAAGTAGCAAATGTTTGAAGTGTGAGAAGGGAAGACGAAGAAGGAGACAATGCTGACAACAACAACAAAAATGATATAACTCTTAACGATCTGCGTAAAAGAGTTTGGCACCACTAGAAGTAAAAAAGGTATAAGATAGAATTTGATACAATGATACGTATGTAAGGGTATATTGAACCAGTGACTATTGCCAATACTCGTGAATAGACGATCCTTGACCATCAACATAGGTGCTCCCTCGTGTCTAGTAGCGTCACAACCTTATAACTCTCTTTACATGTGGCATTGGTCGTTTGGTAAACTCGAGGAGACTTTGACGACATAGCTAGAATTAATCATCTAATTCTGCTCCCAACGATAACTTCAAGAGCAAGAACAGGGCAAAAAGATACCTTAGAACATTCCGGCAGTAGGAGTGCAATCAGTAACCCCTCCAGCTCGAAAAGTTATTCCACAAAACTAGATCTTGAGATTTCCAGACCTAGATTTCTTTTCTTCCTTCAACAACTTTTTTTTTCCGCTTATGAGGCTACATGGTGGAATTGCTCTCAAATTCCAACCAGCAAGCAAACCCGGACCAGTCTCCTAAGCCTTCATCTCCCCTTTTGCTTTAATCCTCAACTTACCCTACCTTCTCTCTTTGATTATCATCGAGATTCAAATCAACTGTCCCTAATTCATCTGGAAATCTGATTCCAGATTTTTCCAGGTAAGTATTGATTTTCATCAGTCTCTTTCTGAAAACCCGCGATATCCTCATTGCCATCTACACCTCCAGCACCATACCCTACACAAACATAACCCACCTCCCATTTTTATCCTTTATTCCATTTTCTATCCGTCGTCCCTTAATGGAAATGCGATAATCCATTTCCGTCTTTCCACAAGCTGTTGTGTAGGTAAGTATACCGCAATCTTTCCCAGCCGCGACTGCCCTGTTGCTATTTGTATTAGTAATTAGGTCAATTCGCTTCTTATCAGGATAGAATTGGAATCCCAATTTCATAGGTAGATTTTCATCCAATCAGTCATATCAATCCGAAGTCATTCATCTTAGATTCCTCTTCTACTCGGCCGTCTACTAACGTTCCCCTTTTCGAAGGCCCGCCGTCGCAAACAGTCATCATGGCAGCTCTCGGTGTTCAGCTTGTTGAGGGCCTCCTTGATGCCGCCAAGACTCATCGTAATGACCGAGCCTTGCTCCTCGACTTCTTCATGAACAACCTCGGAGCCGAGCAGGAAACCGGACCTCTTGCCGCACGTGTCTTGGAGACTGTAACCATTACCCTTGAATAACATACCTATACAGCGCGTACTAATTTTCCCAGGTGCTTAAGCACATCGAACACAACGAGAACATGACCGCTCTCCACAAGCAGGTCATGCTTAACCTGATCACGGTGTTGAAGTCGCCCACCATTCCCGGTGCTCAAGACTCCGCTGCCCCCATCACCGAGCAGGCTCAGGAGATCCACGAGGCCGGAGGCGAGGAGATCCGACCTTTCGAGATCGTGCGCGGCAAAACCATGATGGTTGCCCAAAAGGAGGAAGACCCTATCGAGCAAGCGCAGAAGGTCATCAAGAAGGAGCAGCCCGATCCCACCAGCTCCGCCATGCCCAAGGCCGACTCCAGCAGCGCCGCGGAGCAGAAGAACGTCCGACGACGCATGAAGTTCCTGCAGTCGGTCTGTGACGAATCCGAGTCTACTAAGGAGGACTTGCCCGAGGAGACGCAGCCCGACTCCCCCACCCAAACGCAGATTCTCGAGCATCGCCGCGGCGCCTCCGGCGAACGCATCAGATTGGTGCGCGAGGAGTGGGGAAACGAATCTGGAACGGGTTGGGAAGGTTTGGGGTATACCAGCAGAACCATCCCCTCCGACATATGGTAATGGCCTGACTAGGGAACTCTATGGCGGTCGATACGCGGAGCTCTGAGGTGTTAACGGATGCGCTTGAGTCAGTAAACGGTGTAGATAATGAGGTCGGACGAGCACACTGATGAGCTGCTATGGCCATGGCATTCGACTCGCGCACATGAATGACCCCTTTTGATAGGGATTGGTCTTACTCTAGGGGTTTTTTTCGGGCCCTTCTTATTTTCCAGGGTTCATATCTGCGCTAATCAGGTTCACTTGGAACCCGACTCGATTTTGGCCGAGGTTACGGATTACGGTCACCGTTGACAATTTTTGAGTTCGGAGGACATGACACTTAGATAGGCCAGATGATCTTCTGTTTGTTAAGGGCAGCAGAAGACATCTCATACAGATCAGAGACCCAAATTGATGACTTTTCCCCAAAAAAATTCGTTGACTCTTGGCCTGGTGTGATATATGTAGTAACGTCCCGCAAAAGTGAAAATCTAAGAGGATGCGAAAGGTGGCTTAGGGTCACCAAGTTTACAGGTCCACGGGTAGTATTCTAGCATTATCTGCGGCGCCTTCCTGTCTTTCCTAGGCAAACAACTAGTATCTGAGAGAACCTGCTTAAGAAAGGTAATGTCATTCTCCTGGTAAGTTCAGTATATCCGCAGATTGGCTAGCTTTTCTATTTATCGAAAGTACACTGAGGTGTCACAAAAATTGAGAGCCATTAGCCACGATTGGATTGGTGGACAATACTCGGCATGACGACCACATACATAATGTGGCTTTTGGAATAACTTATTTGAGTTCTCTATCCATGTCTCTCCAACTGCAGGCTCTCGAGGCGCATATGTATAGACCCAGAATTGCGTGGCTTTCCGGGAGATTAAAGGAGAAATTCTAGTACCCCTTGGAGGTGGCGTCCGGACTTTCAAGGTGTAAGCTGCATAGACGGCAGCGGCATGTTTCTTTCCCGAAGCCACCGCTACTACATAAATAGGTACTTAAGTCTGAGGTACCGTATCCATCCAGCCACTGCTCCTCTCACCCCCCTAGTCTCTATAACAGTGAAGTATCATCAGGAAGTACTCACCAAGTAAGTTAATCCACCGTTACGCGCACATACCGGGTGTGTGTGACGAACCTATACTTAGGCTTAGTAAGTATAGCTTCATAAGGGGGTCTTGATTTTAAGGTAACAGTAATCGTAGAGGTCAAGTATAATC